>VKOC01018648.1:0-121559 GCA_009364415.1 Spea multiplicata | reverse complement strand
CTGGGAACAAGAGACTGCTAAAAAAAACCAAAAAACCTATTTGTGATTTCCAGATCTTTTTACCCTTGATAAAATGTATAACCCTTAATATGTAAGAGTAATGATAAAAGTATGTTGACTTACCCACAGAGGTGGAGTTTTCCAAAGCTGATAACTTCCCGTCTCCATCCTTGCATGGTCCCAGCATAATATGTGCTACTGGGATGGTGCTCGGTGTTGCACAAGGAGCTGATGTGACTGCTGCTGTAGCACAGAGGGAGAAGCAGGTGCCAAGTAGCACCAAAATCCCGGGAGAATTCCAGCCTCACTGGATCAGCAGAAGAGCTGTCAGTTGTGCACCCTACATTGATCTGAGCAGCATAACAAAATATCTCTCAAGATAATGGAACATACACTGAGCTTACACATAATCAGTGAGATGACTTTCAAAACATTTGAAACTTTTAGCTCCGCATTATACGGAGCCACCTTAGTCCTCCATTGAGGATAAGCTGGCTGAGGTTGTCCGTTCACACGGTATTATAAAATGGCCACGCTAAAATGCTAAACTTACACTTCAGGTACTGTGAGTACACCTACCACCACTTGTATAAAATAACAATAGCAACAGCACTCTTTTTACCTTTGCTCAGACCTTACTAAAATAAATGTAACTAATTAAAATATTGGCCAATTCATATTTTCCTTGATTAGATCGGTTATTTCTAAGGAAAAGGTTTTATAGTACAAGGAGAATGCACTGAAAATGCATGTCAAAAGTACTTTGGTACTTTGTGAGAAAGGAATTAAATAAGAGATTTTCTTAAACAAAGACATATTCGGTTTGAACAATGATAACGTAACCTCTATTTCATGTTCCCCGAATACGAATACACAAGTCTAGTATTACTAATGACCACATGATCCAACCTCAAACTGGAGAATGGTGTTCTCATCAACATACAGATCCCTTGTGGTGATGGAATGTTCTCCAACTTCATTTGAAACAAATACCATTGCTGAATCTTCCTCCCTGATAACGAATAGGGCGTTGTTGAATGAATTCAATTTAGCAGGACAAGCAAATGATCACAAACATATAATGAATCAAAATTAATGCATAAACAGTTTTAGAAGTCCCTAAGACCTTTCTTGAAGATAAGTAGCAAACAATACTTACGGTGCTCCCTTTGAAGAGTAGGGGCAATAGAGACCAATATTGCCACCAGGGTAGAAAATCCAGTTATCTTCCTTTGGGCCAAGATCAAATGTATCCAGAAGGATTGCAGGGTCATTAAAGGTATTTCCATCAATGACAAAGTCTTCTATAATCCATATCTCATCTTTTTTACCTATGGAAGATAGCATATATTTGCAACAGAAATGACAATAAAAGAAACAGATTTTGTCCTGGCCAGAATCTTTATTTTAGGACACACTGTATAAACTTGCTTTATATAAGTGCCCAAAAATAAGGACGTCCTTCAAAGCTACTAAATGCAAAAAAAACATCAGCCATAAGATATATATAATGTATATACCATTATGGTAAGGTTGCCAAAGTCTGAATCGCGTAGCATTGGCTTGTGCTGCATGTGGCAAAGGAACACTGATAAATAATACATCCGTGGTTTGGGTAAAATAGAATTCATCCATCAGGTGCCATGTAATTCCTCCACTGACGGAGTACTGGAGGAGAATCGAGTGGGACCTCTCTGGGGTGCCTGCAACACAAAGTCAATTTTTTTATGAGTAAACAGTTCATCATTTGGAAGATATTCTATACACTGAAAAATCGTTTGATGCATTAACATAAATCATAATCCATTTTACTTTACAATAATTAATAGCACTTCGACACATAAGAATCAAACAGCTCTATGTTATGTTAAATGTGGATTGTACAGTTTGGATTAGTCTGAATTATCAACTATTTTTCTTCAAAGGGATATTTTCTAGAAATCCAAACCATTGAGTTTGCATGGTAAATATGGTGTATGTAAGGACACATTTGTGACCTTTTAAATGACAGCCACAGAGGGATGCACTGTATGTACACCAGTCTGTATTACACACTTAGCAATACTAATGAGCTTCTCTTGTAAGATGGGCAAAACTGGCCTTGGAATAATTTACAATGAATGCAGGGTAATCTCAAAAGTGACCTCTCAGATTTAGCTATGCATTCTACAAGGGCAGCTTGGTACTCCTTTCAGAAAGTTTTCTTCTCAAAACTGACTTGAAATTTTGCACATGCAGAAAAGAAGAATCACAGAAATGATTAGGAACGTACAGCAAATTATTTTAGCACACATCACTTACCTTTTGTAATAAATTTAAATGAGAATTGGATGTATAATGCATGTACACAGTCGAGATCTCTTGAGATAATCATCCGTAATCCTTCCTGGAAATACAGAATAGACATTTTTAGCATTTTACATATGAACAGCTTAATCCTATACTGACATTGTGTAGGGATCAGGTTTTGGCTATAAACTCAACTCAACTTTTCTAATGAATACCTCATTGCTGATCATGTTCATCATGTAACAAGTTACTTTGACATTTCCAAGGTTACAGAAGCATTACCGTTTTGCAACATAAGCCAGCAATCATAGTATACAATATATAGTTTAACAATAACGTACCCCTTTAAAGATCAGCACGGTTCCTGATTTCATGGTTTCTCCATTCAGGTTTCCTCTCTCTGCCCCGTACACCTCAGGCCAGAGGTCAATATGAAGGTTACTATTGAAATCATCTTTCAGAATGGAGGGTAAAGGAACAATAGGGACGCAATATGGGCCTCCATAGCCCCGATCACATCTAAAACAAACAACATTTTAATATGGTGACCATATGTGTCACTAGTAATCTGTAGGAAGAGGTTGGAAGCAATTATATATAATCAGTGCTATTGCGAATTACAGTGGATTATGAAGTAATATTTGGACCTTATAGGATTTTATTTTCTCTTCACTGCTCAGTGCTCTGCTCTCGTCATGTCACTCTGTGCACCACCTTCCTGACTTATACACTAACACTATATGCAAACATATACATTCAGTCTAACACCATACGGTGACACTCAAACAATGTATACTAACATGCACATTCTAACACAGTACATGGACACTCCATCCCATCTAACACTGTATAGTCACACACACATATTCACTCTAGCACTGTACACTGACACCCAACACGGTTTAACACTATACACTGATACCCCATACCCATTCTCTAACACTGTACACTAACACACTTATAACCCTGTATACTGACACACAAACACACACACATTTTAATCAGGCATAGGATTGGACATGGTTCATGTCGGACATTTTTACAGTTACTGAGCCCACCTGCTGATTAAGGTATCCCAGGCAGCTGCTTTGGCTGCCTAGTACTAAGACTGGCCATGAATATAACATACAATCCTCCATACAGGTTTAAGTCAGAATTGCACCTCTAGACTATACCTGATGCCAACATTAGGTGCTGATCTTCTCCTGTATTTGTATTTAAAAGGCAGGAGATTTTTGAATTCTACTTATTCTTTCATAACTTATTACTTCTTATGGAAATGTATTCCTCAATAAGACAACCGGTTGCTTTGATGATTGTGCCACTTTTACCACTCTGTGACAGAAACGCTCTAAATATGACCATTATGGGGCCTTATAACCATAGAAACCACCAGGATGGTTAAATCAATAATATCATTTTGGTATCTTTAGTAATAACACGGTTTTTCTATACGGCCAACATCACTTTATATTCCTAACTCCTATTATATTTATACCGACAATGATGTTTCCCTCTATGAAAATTGTACTAACATCACAAAAAAAGGAAGAAAGGGCTACCTTGTCTTGTTGTTGTAGCCACTGTATCTGTGAAAACTGGGTTAAAAAGTAAAGCATTTTCTTTTACTCACACACAACGGCCTGAATCACATATGCCGTGGCCTGAACACATCCAAGGACATCCTGATGAAAGTACAACATTATCAATGGCCCAGGCATCACCTCCATGGCCATAATTATTTTGGATCCATCGGAAGCGTGTCCTTGGGGATCTACCACAAATGAACAATAAATTGAAACTGAATAAATACATATACTGTATTTTCTGGTCTCTATAAAATATGTTTGGTTGCAAAGTCAAGGACATTAAAAAAACACATGCCACTGGTCCAAACCTATTTTGTTTTGGTAAATTACATCATCATGTAAGCAGCAAGTAAACAAAGAAATAGGTTGACCGGAGTGGATAATGGTGAAATATTATAATGTGCAAAATAGAAGGACTTACACGGTTGAAGGCGGAAGGTAGACAGTAATTCTTCTCCAGCTCTGGAACCTTTCCGGTGAGTACACAGAGCTTTCTGTATAATGCAGACAGCCAATGCTAGGTGGTACACATTCTTCTGTAACTTGTTGCCAGTCTCTTCCGTTATTCAGAGAGTACTGAAGCTGAACCGTGTGAGAGTCACTAGATGACTTACTGCATCCCATGTTCAACTCAAATTGCAGAGAAGAGGAAGCCATTACATGAAAGTCCCATGTCTCAGCATAGCGGGGCTTCCCTATAAAAAAGTACATCGATACATAGATAGTGACTGCAGAAAAGAACAAATTGTCTGTCTTTTTTTAATCTTGTGAACTTTTTTGGATAATATACATATCCTTTCTTGAACTCCAAATTAATGAAGGAACTTACATTTTATTTAACTTAAAGTAAAATATTGAAAACTAAAAGCTGAATAGGTACTTGTATCCTTCCTAGAATAGCTGACTAGGGAAAAATAAGATAACTAATAAGTTAGTGGATTTGTACGATATTTCTTTAAAATTGATATTCGCTCACACATGGCAAAATAGCAAAAATCTACTGAAAGTATTACTGCTCAAATGGAAGAATCAAAAATCTAATAATCGTCTTCTTTGCATGCTCTGTAGCTTGCAAATCAAGCAATAAGAGCCTGAAGCCGCCTCTCTAGTCAGCTTATTTTTCCCTAGTCAGGCATTCTAGGAAGGATACAGGTACCTATTCAGTTTTTTGTTTATATCCCACGGGGAAGTTTTCCTGTCCTTCAATATTTTATTTTGAGTTAAATACAGGTTACGTTTTATATATATAAAACCACATTAGTTCTGGGATTTAATCCCCCCATTCTCTACATGAGGTCCTGTGAGTATTTTGTTCTTATAAATCAATGAATAAAAAATGAATTACTAGCTTGAATACACTAATCATATTTAATAATGAAATCAAGTTTCCTGATGTATGATGCTCAATGCATATGTTTCATATAGCACCTAGCACATAAAATTATCATCAATTGACTTTTTTGTGTCCAATGCCAGTGGGCCTCTCTTTTGATACCCATGCTGTAAATAAGCTGAACAACAGAACACTTGCGGCGAATGTGCTATAGGGCATGTATTAACTTTTTAGCTCAATACTGTCGACTGAATTGTTGCACATGTGTACAGTGTAGCCACACAGACTTTTACATATGCATGGCAGCAGTAAACTCACTATTCTTAAACCAAATCAAAACTCATATTTTCCTGTCATAAATACTATCATAGCTACTTTCTTTACATTGGTTGAATCCCAATATAACATAACATAATGTGTTGTTATAACACATACCTGTACTCTCACTGAACACAAGGGCAGTATCCCGAGACAAGCAGTCAACATCTACCTGACCACCCTGTATTCTGTACCAGTTGGCTTGCAGATCTACAGAATCGTCAAACTTGTCCTGAAATCCAGAACGTGAACTGTCATTCATCCCAATCAGGACATCATCAAGGGCCCATTGTGCTGACAGTTCTCCTAGAAAAAAGAAAGACAATAAAGAGTAGTATCACGATACCTAAAATCATTGATGCAAATTACAAATAAATCGGTAATAAATGAACATCAGTTTTGTAAGGTAAGCGGGTCCAGGCATATTATTGTTCAAATAAATTCTGTGCTCCACATAAAACAATACATTCAGGACATGGCAATTTTACAGTTAACGAGAGGCACATCTCCTATAGGGCAATATGTTCATGAATATTTCTGTACTTTTATTCTTCAGGCTTTCTGCCAAGTTCATATACGCAACAACAATACCTATAATTCTAAAAAGGAAACTCACACGGTATTGCGTCATACGCTTTCATTTCACAACACAGGGCATTTTTTGCATAATGTTACGCTGATCTGCTTTTTATTTATGGATTCATCTTACCTCTCTGTGGCTGCCACCATCGGAATGCAGTAGCAGGTGTTTTGGCATCTTGGGGTAAGTCTATAGAAATTATTTGTGGCTCTAAATACGACATGAAATCCAGTTCCCGCAGCAGATTCCAACTGATCCCATTGTCATTTGTATATTGGACAACAATGCCTGAGTTTCAGAAAAACATTATTAGACACACACACATACAATCTGCATGTGTCACATTAAAGCTAGCCTATCGCTAGCCTATCCCAGAATGTCCAGCAGCGCTGTAGGAGAATATTTAGAAATCCATTAAACATGGCCAGGTATATTGTATATTATTTGCCTTTTTTAACCTCTGTAGTTACTTACTTAGAATGGACCCAGACAGCGGTATATATGCACCTTATATTATAAAAGATCTTATTAAAATTTGCAAAGAAGAAATGTGTTCTACATTCGTAACCTTTTTCAGATAACATTCTACATTGAAGCGTTTATCCAGTTTCAAGTAAATCATGGGCGGCCAGAAAGGTAACCACCTGGTTTAACACAATAAATAATACAGAGGAATAAACTTCAAAGTTAACAGTAAACAAAACTATACAAAGCTAATGCATTTATTCTTAAATTAACTAGAAAAAAAGAAATGCATGTTCATTTCAGAAGTGTGTGCTGTAGATAATTTTGGGATGAGTGGCGTGCCTTGCCAGAATGGGATTGTTTTTGCTTGAGTTCCTTGATGGTAAGATTGATTTTGGGCTATGTTGCTTGGCATTATATGTACCTTGAAAGCACAATATTTTTAGAGAACTGTTTGGAGGGACGAATAAACATCCACACCTCAACGACATTGCTATTGCCTAATTGTAAAGTGCAAAACACAAATTCAAATGGTGGTTTTGCCCTAATATCCACAAGTTTTACAGCATCTTGGGCACCCACATCTTCCTTGGCACATTTCCTCAACCAATTAACCTAAACCTTAATCCTGACATCCATAACAGAGCTTTTCCCCACAAGAGGATTTAATCAAAATTATATAATTTATATCATAAATATATATTCAACCTTGAAATTGTGTCAATTTTAAAATGATAACAATCTTCAGTATGCATTAGCAGTGTCCTATTTCAAGAACAAGGTAATAGGCACAAATACTATTCTGGAAACCCAGATTTTTTCATGTACAATATATTGCAATAGGCAATATATTATCCACAGTTAGGGTGAAAGTCAGTTGTTTTGAAGTTGTTAATAATACATTATTATCTTTAGTTAATGAACAATATAAATCAAAAATATATTGCATTCATTTGTCACTATACATATAGGTTTGGTGACCCTTGGGCTTTACTAAATTATGCAGGAACCGTATATGCAATTAGCAGGCCAGATACACAGGAATAGAAACACCTCAATTTACTTTTTCACTGAAGAAAGCTCATGGCCACATACAGGACAAGATGTATTATGATATAAAAAAAGTGTAGTCATGGTTCAAACCAAAGGATGTGTTTCTGGAAAAAAACAAGGGATGTGGCATTGCTCAAGGAAGCAAAGAGGAATAAAACATAAGAGAAAGGTCGACAATTTGCGTGGTCTTAACATAAACCAATATGAAACAAGTGATATAGAGGAAATTAAGACAAAGAGGGTCTAAGACAAGGACAACACATCCAGGAAACCAGAATTATTAACCAACTTTTTTGGAGAAAGCTCTTGATGGAAGAAAGAAGAGGGAACCATAAAAAGAGAAATTAAAAACTACCAAAAAAAAACAAATGAAACCGTATTCAGTACCTTATGACATCAGGAAATATATTTATACATTTTTATTCATTATATTTTTTGTATTTCTCTGAGATTTTATGAAGTATTTTCAAAGTCTTATGTATAATTAAAATTTGTATATTTAAATACACACATTAATGCAGGAATTACAATTGGGAAAAAAAATAAATTAATAAGCATTGTTTTACACTGCTAAATAAGCTGCGTAAAAATAAGTATAATAAGAATGTATTTAGTATTTATACTTAACAACTACATAATAAAAACAGCCATAGCAAATGACATACGCTATACCTTCATTTCTTTCACTTGGTTTGAGACAAGAAGAGCCACCATTTTTACTTCCAATTTGTATGTAAAACTGGACCAGTCTGGTAAGATAAACAGCCATATTACAATGAATAACTATATAAAATACAACATGTAAAAAATGAACACAACAAGAAAGAAATACTTTAAGGTTTTAAGTGCTATTTTAAAGGCAAATGCTTACGGTAGTTTATATTGGTAAAGCCACTGTGACATTAGTTAGGCTAGACCGTTCAGGTAGATGGCACTTATAGATTTAGGTTCTACCAAAAGTGGTCTCACACCCTAGATGAAACACTTGATTTAAATATCATGGTTTAGTAGTCTCCCTTTAAAGGCTATATGTCAGCTTAACATTTTACTTATACGTGCACACATACAGTTAATTAAATATATTTCCATTTCAATTACATAGTAATATAAAACAAGGACTGTTAATAGGTTTTGGAAATTAACAATTTTATTTTTATTCTTTTCTGTTCCTCTGCTACGCGCTAGCAGCTGCTTTACTGTGTCTTGAAGTATCCCTCGCTGATTGTAAACTGTGTTTACCGATAATAACATACCTAAGGCAAGAAATTATGTTTAAGGCTTACATTAATTGTTTACATTTTTTCTCGCTAGGCACACGAACATTTTCAAAAATAACCACAAGACACTATAATGTTGTCTGATTCATTTCCAGAGACAGAGGGATGGACTTTCATGCGCTAATAAAACGTTTAGTGACCTTGTGAATGGAAACTACATTCTGGGCAAACAGGAAAATTCTCCTTACGTTTTTCTGAACATCTGTTATTCTAAACATGGAATGGCATAGAAATTGGCTACTAGCACAGACAGTAACAATAACTTTCTTTTGTTTAAAGAGAAAATAAATGTAAAAACCACTAACGTGCCACACTGCATTCACCTGGTATTCGTTGTGTCCAAAGCGGACGTCCTTGCCTCTCGTTTTCCAGGCCCATTAAAATAAAGATATTTGCCATCGCTCAACACTCCGCAGCCAGCCCCCACCTGACCCCCAGAGATTTTATACCACAGGTGGTTAAGTTTGCCTTCAAATCTGTCAAACATTTCACTTGGGTTTGGCCTGTTTGAGATGCAGGTTCCATGTTCAGCTAAAACAGAAATATAAAGAAATCTCTGAATGTGCTACAAGAACATCATGACAGGATGACAAGCCAAGTGTAGAACAATCTTTGAACACTAACCTAGATGCTTATCTTCACATTTAGATTTCAACATTCAATGACATATGACAAATGACTTATTGAGTACATGTTGTCATTTTATACACTATGATACAAACAGAATCCTGGGAGATCCCCCTAGTTAAGGAGCTATGGTTATGTTCCGAAACAATATATTCTGTACTGTAGTGTTAAAGTGTTGCATTTTCTTTTATTATGTATGGTGCAGTATAAAGCAAATCATATGACATTCACCTCTCTGCTAAGATACGTATGTATGATCACGTGGTCTTCTTTGAGCTTTACAACTTGTGTATCTATTTATTAAGCATGTCTGTATAACAGTCCAAAACATAATGCTGTCAAGTTGGGGATAAACATTAGAAATAAATTCCTTCCATTGTCATTTGTTAAAAGATTAATTTGTAAACAAGCATTAAAGTATAACTGCTTGTATTCATCATAATACATGTTATTAAACATATATTTATAGGTGACATTAATGTTCTAAATATTCATATTTATTATTATTTCTATCATATTCGATAGTGCTATGCAATGCATACCTTTCCTCGTTCCTTTTGTTTCTCTATATTCAAATTGTTATGTGATGTACTACTTATTATGTCATGCTTGCCCAATGTACAGTGCTTCAAATAGGATGGAGCTATATAAATCAATAAATTATAGCAATAACAACGTGTTAATTGATTAAATGATTGGTGGGCAAATGTCTATAAGCATCATAAATGTTTGTGTGTAATATATCAATTTGCATTAACATATCAGTTCGTTAATATGTGTCCCGGGATATACAACCAAGAAATCTGCGTGTGTATGAATGTGAATTTTCAATTTTATATCTTGGAGCAATTAAAACCATTCAGAACAAATGCAAAATAAATAAATTCCCTTTAAAATGTTTTAATGTAATATTTTTTTTTCTAGCACACACACAAGATCTTTGTCCCAAATAGCAGGCGCGTTAATACTGACATCAGGGACACAGATTAACTTGTTATATTTACTGATTATAATGAAACATTGATTAACTTCTGCTCCTAATCTAAATCACTAAGGAAATTTATAGCGCATTGTTGTTTTTACACAGATATAAAAAACCTACTGCTTATTATTCAGCTATAGATGATTTCAAAGTAAAGCATAAATAATGAATTATACATGGATGTTGGTTTAAGGAAAAACAATATAAAAAAACTGTAATGTTGCACAGAAGAACTGTCACAACATATGTTCAGCTCTGGTCACGTGACTTCCCAAGACACTATAATGTTGTCTCTAAATCCTTTTGAAGAAGCATCAACATTTCTAAGTATATACATCGCTCAAGTTGATGAATTCTTTTTAATTATATTTCTAATTATCTAACTCAACATCATGAAAATTGCAACAAAAAAGGTAGCGGAATTGTAAAGTATTAAGGTATTGGTTATTTACAAGCTTACAGACAGGCATCACTATAAGTAACATACATGAATCCAGATTATATTATTTAGTATAAACTGCATCAATAATTATTTACAACAGGCATAAATTTTAGTTATTGCTATTTTAAACCCTACCCTCATCCTCTACAGCCTACTCTGTTTTCAAAATCTAGCTGGTTCTTGCTATCCATGCTGCTCCAATAGTGGTCAGCAGTGCCAATCTTGGTGCAAAGTGAGATAGGCAGCTGCCAACCAGGAAGGCACCCACAATCACTCAACCCCCCCAATGCGTAGTAGGTGCAGAAGAAGCTTCCACAATGCATGCCCTAGATGTGAATGAGTTAAGATCAGAAAATCTTGCCTGGGGCACTATATGGGTGAAGACAATCCCTTTCTGCAGAGCAGAGTTCCTTATCCAACATCCCCCAAACAGTGAATGAGTGAGCCTTAAAGAGACATATGATGAAAGAACAATTTGTGTTCATGAGAAGAGATCTCGAAAACCTGGGAGCAGGGATCTACTGGTCTAAATTTTACATATATTGGGGTTCATTAGATGGAAACATGTCATCTCATTACAAAGGGCCAACTCTGCTTATCATGCAATTAGTTTTGAGGTGGCCTTTTTATTGCATTGTTAACTCTGTTAAAATTATTTTTTCAATCACCAAAATCCCCATGACACTATAGTGTTATACTTTTTCAGCAACTCAGTGAAGTGGAAAAGCAGTGCTACCATAACCTGTATTTACCTGTATATCCCCGATCACAAAAGCAAACTCCAGAAACACAATCACCATGGCCGTTACAGTAGCTGGGGCACGGTTCTGATATATAGACTCCATCAAGGCCAAAAGCAGGAACATTTTTATGCGAATTAGTCTCCTGTATCCAGCGGAATCTTGTCTTACTGCAATAAAATGTTATTTTTTTATTTTTTTTTTAGAATAAACCATGGATCATACATGTAACTTTAACACATTACAAAACCTAATGCACAAATAACTTGCTTTGTTATATGCCGTATGACAATTTAGGGACAAGTTAACAACTTGTTCAAGGGCATAGCCTGTCCAATACACACTATCATACTAATAGTTTTAGAATTTAGTTCCATTATATCCTCTAGAGGTTTCCTATGACGTTTGCTGGTGAGAGTATTCCTACTGTTTCTTCATGGTTACTGGGATTTCTGCCTTTTCTTTAATGTAAACACTACTCACTTGTCCTGCCCACGCTTGCCTTTGTTCAACTCATATATATGAACGGCATTCTATGTTTTAAACATTTTTTAAGACCTGCTAACAAAACCTTTACATTTTTCGGGATACAGGGCTCCACTAATTTTAGATGCCTCGGAGCGCCTAAAACGTTTATCAAACCCCACCTTAACATAAAATATGTATACAGTTCAAGCCTTTGATAGAGTACTTGACATAAAAAACCCGTCAGGCAGCATTGCTTCAAAATGTTCTGGTGCTCACAATGAAACGGGTGTTTCTATGCCAGGTGACTTATAATAATAGTTTCTAAATTGAGTTTGTTAAATTGAACCAGTTTTCATTTGGGTTTCCACGTGGAGGCTGCTGTTGGAGTTTGATTATTTATACAGCCACAGCTTGAACTTGTTCTTCGTAGTTACTGTCACTTGTGTTTTTCAGTTAGTAATACAATATATTTTATGGCATTTTTAGGAGATTGAGTTTATGTATCCAGTCTTCTGCCGCTGTGACTTTCACAGAACTGCTCCAGAAACAAGCTGCTGACGCTCTAGAGACGTGATTCTAGTATTCTGTTACAAAAGGTACAAACAAGTCAATCATTTGCTTTCCTTTCCCTGGTAAGAGGGAAAACTGTTAGACAGATGTCCTTGCTGTGCTGGAGCTCCTCACCGTCTGGTCCATTGTCGTGCCAAAAAAGTGGATATTTCAGTCTCAACAAACCCTGTCTATCATAACTGGTAAAAATATGCTAACCAAAGATTTTGGTCATACATACATGATTACGCTGCCTTTATAAACATAATGCACAAAATATTATGGGTTCTTATGTAGGGAATAGTGAAATACATATTCCACTCTTAAAACGTTTTTTTTTTTAATATTAAGCAATATGAGTGTATACAAATATAAGATATTTTAAATTGTGCTCTTCTTTTATCAGTCTGTGTTGTTGCTGTAAATATATTTTGTGAAGCTGCAGACATTTTAATATATATATATATATATATTTATCATACATATATTAAAATACTGTATATCTGTGGATCTCACAAAGGTTTTTTCGAACAGTTGGTTTACCAGTTATAGATTGTCTTTATTCTAAGTCCCCAAATTTGCATTTTTATTTATTTTTTAACATTAGAGTCTATTTCCATGGATTCCAATGCATTTTACTGCATGCAAAATGGATCTAATTGTTTGGTTGGGATCACTGGTTACATTGGTAGCAAGCAGCCGTATTACCTTTCTGTTCATTTCACTTTAATTTACTCAAAGAAAAGCTGTGAGGCATCATTCTTTACTGGGAGAAGTATTTGTTCTGTAGACACTTAAAACAAAACTTAAAACAGACAATCCCCATTGTTAAATAAATTTATATTCACATGTATGAAAGTAGCCATGTAGGCAATGTTCAATTTTGAGTCTATAGTACCCTACACCTAAATATCGTAGTTTGCAGTTTTACACTAACTTTAGTAGTTTTGTGCTTCCTTACATAGTTACCTCCACTAGTTGAAATAATTTTTATTCTAATTACTGTCATTTACAATTTGAAATCTCAAAACTCAATCTGTTAAAAGATATACAGCTATATCTCATTAGAGAATTAATAATAATAATAATAATACAAATGCCCTACCTAGAAGCCAATGATCTTGGAATGACAATGGTTATTCTAGTCCAGTCTTCATAGTCTCCGACGTAGTAAGTGGTGGGCTCACATAGCTCCCCAGCACCTCCTTCATAGTCTTTGATGGCCTGTGATGCAGGAGAGCAACCACCGCTCACCAAGGACCAAGACAAGCCGGCGTCATGTGAGTACTGCAGGAGGACTGGGGTTGTATTGCTGAACACATTGGTACAACCTACAATTAGCTGAATCAAAGAAACACAGGACCAGTCACCTTTGTGATGTCTACATGCTATATAAAAATGTTATTATATACGGCATACATACATACATACATACACACACATACATACATACATGCACAAATAGAGAAACAACCAGATCCTTGGTAGTTCTATTAGATTACTTTTATCATGTTTTTAACTGCTAGTAAATTGCAAACACTATATACATTATTGTGTTCAGTGAGGAATGTGATTATGAAAAACTTTTATATATTGCCTTGGCAATGGATGTATATGATATGTTCATATAGATAGGCAAAAAACAAAACCTCAAAATTGTTTATAAAGCTTGAAGTAGAACATATAATGCCAACACAAATATATATTTTTACATCATATTTTCACTAAGGGCGCACAGTTACACACGGAATCCGTAATATTTTAAGGTCAAAGCAAAGCAATGTTTCCATGTGAATGTGCTAATTCTGCATTTAAAAATGATACTGTAAAAATGTTCCAAAATAATTTTCCCTTAAACACTGCCAAAATATCAGACACAAAACAACTAAAACGTGGTTATTCTTCAGGTTAATAGAAGATTCCTAATAACAGGAAATATCAGTACTGAATCATTGAACTTCTGCGCTGTCAGTCAGCATTATTCCCATTACTCACACGATTCAGAATGCTGCCAACGGCAGTTATGAAATATACATATTTTGCATAGTCACAGAAAAAACTTATTTTAAGGAAAACACCTAGCGTTCAGCTCTAAAGCACCCACTGTCCTGCCTCTGAACATGTTTGACCCATTTTCTAACGATGGATCTGCTTCAGTTAAGGACTACAATGTTGATCCATGATGATAAAGCTCTTCAGTACTTAGGCATCTCCAGGAGCCTTGTGAGCCACTATACACATCCCTACATGTCACAAGTTACACACAGAAATGTGTCAATGTGAAAGGTGTTGATGACGGTGACAAATATTTTTTGTAACACTTTGGGATCGTGAGCACCAATTAGCATGTTAACTCTTTGTATAGTTCCGATTAGGGGCTTTATAACAGGTAAAATTAAGAATGGGTTTCTCAATGCTCCTGGCTGCTTTAGCTTGCCCATCATCTGTTTTACCGGTTTATGGAGACTTTGTTATATCTCAGTGTTCTCACAGGTAATTTTTATAATTTATCCTTCAACTTAACTTCAAATACTATCAGAATCCTGCAAACAAAGGCACAAGTTTGCATTCAATTCCTAGGTATTTTCTCATCTAATCCCGGGTCATTTGCAGGGCTATAATTCAAATAGTTATAGCACTTAGGAAACTGAACTTTACATGGAAAAATGTTAGCTTGCAAATTCTCTATGAACGCTGCTGTCAAAATTGATGTTTTCAGAGCTTTCTAGCACAATAGCCGGCTAATGTGGCAGTTGAAGAACTATAATTCTCGTTACATTCCTCTCATCTTGATAGAATGTGTGTGTTGGCAGTTAGGAGTCCTCCATACCCATTATTATAGCTCGATTTGTACAGTGTGTAGATACTAAACATTACTGATTACTATTCCCTTATTTCCAGGTAATGTCCTATATTTAGAACTGTGGAAATCATCTTTGAAGACTTCTCTGTAAACATCTGATCTCTTTAATAATTCCACATGTAAATTATTCATCATTTGTATTCACCAATTATGTAAGGGCCATGTAGTGGTGACTATCTCATTAAATTTACATTGCCGTCTACCCTCGGAAATTCACAAATGGGAATTCATTATAAACTAAATGAAAATTTGATCAGGGTTGAGAAACAACAGCTTGTCAAACCAAATAAAGCAAAATTGTAGAGTCACATTGAAGTGTGGTTCTAGCAAAGAGATCAAAGACAAAATAAATAAGTACACACTTACTGGAACAATTATAAACCATTGTTACATATTACTAGCGCTGATTTCTATAAACAATATCATGTTCACCTGATTTTGGCCTATCACTCAGTGGTTTGTAAGCTTAGGTTCCCCTTTTCCATTATGGCCCATGTACATCACACGCATAGCACCACAGAAAGTGTACCTTGAACTGCAAAACATATCCAGGCTTTAAGGTGAGGTCCCGGGTCACTGCAAAGCGATCCCCATCTGATTTTCCAAATATCATGGCAGATGGAGTAAGAGAGCAGAAACTTTCATTTTTAATCATCCCTTCATTAGCCAGCATTAGCCACACACTCAACTGGTTCATTGGATAGTCAAAAGCAGGTTTCTCATAGAAGTTCTAGAAAAGAGGTAAACATCTTTGTGAAACTCAATCCTTCATAAAAAGTTATATCACCAGATGACTTGGTAAACAGCAGTTAAGACAAAATCATTCACTTACAACCAGAAGACAAGTGAAGAGAAGTTAATTTCTTATTTTATATAAAGGATAAATGGATGTCAGTAACTATACTAAAACCTGTTATCTGTAGATACAATACCAACAGATTTCTCTTAAGCTTTACCTGTGGCAGTGTTGGGTAGGTAACAGGTATAACCTGCTTTTGGTTTTCTGATAAAATGATGACATCATCAACAGCCCACTGATCATAACCTTCCCCTGAGAACACTGGCTGCCACCAGCGGAACCTTGTGCACGGTGTCCTTGCAGCATTGGGTAGTTCAAGATACACAAACCTGGAGGCACAAAGATCATATTTTTGTGTTTAACGCATTGGAACTAAGATTCAAGGACTAAGCTAAAAATCACACTGCTACACACGATGCTTCTCCATTATTTTGCAATCAAGAAGAAATTAAGAAGAAATGTCTAGTAGCAGCTCAATTACAGGGTAACATGGACTTCATGCATTTTTTAATACATGCAAAATCTTGGTTATATCTAACCATTCAATAAGGCACACCAGAAGGACGTGTCTGAGTTGAGTTACGCATCTGCTACACATTGTTTCCCAAAATATAGATCAGCCTATACAAAAACATTGTCTCCTTTCTATGTTAGTAACTAAGGCCTCCTCCCTAGATAAGTACCGGTATTAGAATATGCTTAATCAATCCTCACAAGGTAGACATTGAACTTACTTAGGTGTACTGAAGTCAGAAAAGTACATTTCCGCCATCAAATGCCAGTTGATCCCTCCATTGTTACTGTACTGAAGTAATACACCTTCTTCTCGGCTGTCTGGCTTATTACAGGAAGAACTGTCTCCACCAATTTGGATATAAAATTGAATGAAATCTACCCACGTAGTGTCCATGTCCCAACTAACAAGTTGTCTTCTTCCATCCTTTAAAAACATGTCAAAAGAAAAAGAAATCAGTGGAGTGCATTGGGGATGCTCTGTATTAAAGAATGGAATTTGCCATTGACAGCAAGTGGCAGGAAATCAAGGTACAATTACATGGGTGGAATCATAAGGACAATATATTATAAACATTGTGCCTAGGTACTACAGATATCTGATATGTTTCCATGTATGTTAGGGATGCTAAAATAGATATAAAGCAATGTAAACCAGTATTACACCACAACAGAATATAGTGCTACAGCGAAATGGCATAAAATGAACTTGTCTTCCTGGAAGCAAACGGTTGCATTTATGCATGCCTGTGCCAAAGACAATATAAACTAGTTACATCTTATTCTAATCTCTAATGCAACCTGATATAAATATGTTAAGGTTCATGATGTCAATGATTTTTGCACATTCTACTTCATCAACACAAGGTATTAACATTATAATATATGTTTCAAGACGTGATATACACAACGTTGTCCATTAAAATAAAATCAAATGCATAAGAAATACAGTTGTACAGTACAGTTTGCAATTATGTTAGCACAGCTACAAATGACCCCAAAGTTTTGAAAAGTAATATATATATATTGTGCTAGGTAGAAGATAGAAAAATGGATGCACAGATTGATAGAGTAGGACATGATTACGTACACACTGAAGAAAGTTTTTACAGTCAGTTATTAGTGGTGAAAACATGAAGTAGTAAAGGTACTCAATTAGTTGATAAACACTGAAGTACCGATACTACAGAAACAGAAAGCCAGCACCAATATTGTTTTGTTATATTGTATTTTAATGTATTAATCATTTTGTACTTTATAGGAGGGAGATACCTTACTATAATTCACTTTATAACTTGACAAGTAATGCAAATGTAATGTTTTGGAATTTGTCACTTGGGGCTATTTAGCCCATTGTCACCAATGGTCAGAGCTGTAGCACATGCTGTGGTTATTTTCATACCTTGTAGAAATACAGAGATGACCCTGATGAAATGACCCCACATCCTTGTTCGGGTTTAACAATCTCTCCTCCAACCACTTCCTGCCAGTCGGTTTCCCAGCCATTCAAGCCTTCAAAGTCTGATATTACAGTCGATGGAAGGGATGTTTCAGGGAGACACTGCGACCCTTGGTATCCGGTATCACACCTGAACAAACCAAAGTACATACAGAAGATCAAAACTACATATCTTTGTAAATATTACGTGTATTTCAAACTAAATAATGTGAGGGATGTTTTACCTGCAGCTACAGTACTTTATTGGTACACAAACAATATGTATCACATTTTACTACCATGTTGGTGGCCATCATTTATATAGTTTCTTAATGGGTAGATATATTCTTCAAATGCATATTCAGCAAAATGCTACAGGAAAACTAAAAACTTAACAATCAGTTTAAGATTTAGGCTTTATGCCAAGGGTAAAATTGGATTTCCATTCCCATTATTCCTAGTGATGAGACATAGTGAGTTGAAAACAGGAGAATCTGGTCACCATTGGTCTGATGGAATTCATAACAGACTAATGCAGTAAATTAAGAAAATAAAACCAGAACACAATAACATGAATGTATTCTGCTTACCGGCAAGTGCCATGATCACACCAGCCATGACCGCTGCACATGTTTGGACATTGTTGTCCAATGTAAATATTGTCTAAAGCCCACTCATCTTCTGATGTGTAATATCGCTGGCTCCAGCGGAAACGCGTCGCACTAGACCTTTAAACAATAATAAGAGTAAGGAACAATAATAAGCATTAACAACTTAAAAGTAAAAATGCCAATATTAACTATAATTACTTTTCCTTTCCACGTAAAATCCAATTTACCATAAATAAACTGCGGTGATATTCTTGAAACAGCAGATTTTTTCTATAAAATGGTTAAAACTGTATTACATGAAAATAGGACCTACTTGGGCTCCTAGTGCATCTAGAGTTATAGTTTTTTTGCAAGTAGTTATTTTACTAAATTGCCAATTTCATGTTTAATCTAGCATTCATGGCCCAATTTCAATATCTGCCTATCTAAGCCTTTAAAACGTTGTTATATTAATGAACTTGCAGGAGGGATAGTGCAACATACATATTTTGCTTAGTTTTGGACATATATCTTAAGATTTATGTATATCGAACAAGTAATCTGTGCTAAACATGTAGCATTTGCTCATCATTGCTTTAATAATCATTTAAATGTGTTTCTGTCCTGGAAATTAAGTGGTCATTTTGAGAACAAAATATAGTTTTGCATAAATGCCTACAATTGGTTAATTAGATTTACTTAATTACATGGAATGGCTCATTCTAACATTAGGTGTTGATTTGTCTGTGAAGTCACAAGTTGACAACTGCATCGTTCCAAGCTTTCGTGTAAATTTATCCTTATGTGAATTCATTAATTTACGAGGCAAAAAAAAACAGATTATACTGTTCTTTCATACAACCTTCTCTTTCTTAGCTTAATGCTAGATATAACCTGACTCTCCCATATTTGCTATTTCTAACAACAACAAATTTCTAATGTGGTCAGGGAAAAAATAATCAAACAAGAAGATTCCTTCAATAACCCATCCCGACAAATAACTAGTACATTGGACAAGTACGGATATTTATCAGATCTTTACCTAAATGAGTGGGTCAAAATATCTACTTTGTAAATATTAAAAGTAACTAATTGACTACAGGTAATGGCCTGGGTTGGGAATGCCAGACAAACACATGGAGTTACGAAAAATATATGCATTCATTCATTTTGAATTCAGTATCCTGCTGTAAGCAAGGAACTGCCTGAAGTGTTTCGTCACATTGGATATAGTGTTAGAAAGTTGTTGCAGCATCGTAGACACAATTTACCAATTTCCTTGCATCAAGTATTCTTTTTCACAAGTGAGAAGCGCCTTATAGAACACCTGGTCATACTTATTTCCATACAGCTGGGTGAGATAGACAGTGTTGGAAAAAACCCTGTCTTATGGGGCAGAGAGCAGAGGGTAGACAATGGTGGAAAAGTTGACTTGAAGAAATTGGGCCTCCAGAATTGGCTTTTTATATACAATGTCACATATGGTCATGTATATTGGCTCAGCCAGAAGGCATAAGCTCCAGAAGGTGCCAGCCCCGTGCTGGCCTAAAGTCAGTGCTGATTGGAGACTATCTGTGCTTACATTGATTTTTTTGTTTACAAGGTGTGATTGCCAAATGTGTTCTTGGACTCATTCAACATTAACCCCCTACTTCACTGACGCAGCATATATAAGCTAAACAGCTAAACAGCACATTTTGTAGGATTAAATATTAATAACAACATCTAGAATGAAAAACTAATTTTTACCCGGTCTTATACAATCCCATCATGTCAAGTGAATAAATGACTTGTGTCATAACTATCTTATTGCATCCCTTGTGTTTTGAGTTCTTACCAAGTTTTTTGTGGCAAAGGCAAAGTTATCCTTCTCCAGTGAGTGAATTCACTTGAATGGTAAATACTAGATGATGTGAACTCCTGGCAGCTTGGCATGCTTGGAAGACATTCCTAATGAGAATGGGATTTCAAAATTACATCACAACCACAAATACAGCCTGATATGATGCAGAAGGTTCAAGACCAACAACGCACTTCCTAGAGATACAGATTACAGATAAATTAAGGAAATTAGTATAAATCTCTGTATTAAACCACAGCAAGCAAAATAGATATAGCCATAGTAGTCCGTAGATGTGTTGTTACCTTTTATTGGACCAATGTGAACCTCAGAGGTCTCTTACACTTTGAGAAACAGACCTCTGATGTCCTGAAAGCTTATCACTTAGACCACACCTTGAATATGCTGTGCAATTTTGAGCACCTATTCTAAAGAAGGATATTATAGTACTGGAAAGGGTGCAGAGGCGGGCTACAAAATTAATAAAAGGAATGAGCCACTTTCATTATGAAGAAAGGTTAATTCATTAAAATCTGTTTAGTTTAGAAAAGTGGTGCCTCATATAGCATTATATAAATATATTCGGGGCCAATACAAACCATTGTGTGCAAATCTGTTCATAAACAGGACTCTGCATAGGACACGCGGTCATGCGTTTAGACTGGAAGAAAGGAGATTTAGTCTAAGGCAGAGGAAAGGGTTTTTACAGTAAGGACAATAAGGATGTGGAGTTCTCTGCCTGCAGAGGTAGTTTTATCAGAGTCTGTACAGACGTTTAAACTGCAACTGGATGGATACCTGGAAAAACATAATATTCAGGGATAGAATTTTTTAATTATGGGGAAACGACAATCCAAGGAGAAATCATTCTGGGGTCAAGAAGGAATTTAGTTTCCTAGTTTGTTGCAAAATTGGAAAAAGCCACAGACTGGGGTTTTTTGCCTTTTTTGGATCAACAGCAATTAACAGATAAGGGGAAGGCTGAACTTGATGGATGCATGTCTTTTTTCAGCCTATATAACTATGTATAACTTTGCACCT
This sequence comes from Spea multiplicata, assembly GCA_009364415.1. NCBI lineage: Eukaryota > Metazoa > Chordata > Amphibia > Anura > Pelobatidae > Spea > Spea multiplicata. The sequence continues at coordinate 99,763 of VKOC01018648.1, read as the reverse complement.
TTTTCTATGTGAGCACAATTAATGTGTGTTAAAATCTAGAAAGGGGACTGTTTAGAAAAATTTCAGGCTCAATTTATACAGGTGAAACATTTTAAAATTAACCCTTAGTATTGTTGGTGCACAATGTATGCGGTGAGGTCTGCAACGGACCCAAGCGTATAAGCTGCAGTATGGTTTGTGTTTAATAGGGCACTGATATGCACCTTGTTCTTTACCATAAATGTGTAGTGTTAACAAGTCCACAGTTCTCATGCTATATTGAGGTTTTAAAAGTAAATAAACAAGAAAATAAATACCAACAAGTTTCAAAATAAACATTTTCACAGCAAGGGAGTATGCATATGGCTATTAGAGTAAAGTGTTTAGCCGTCAGTAAATAAGAGGTGTGCTATTCAGCAACTTATAAAATAATAACAATATTTTACATTCTGAATCGTCTGTCAACCACTTCTCCCATTTATTCTGACAGATTTTGCAAAGGAGAGCTCTCAGCACTTGTTAAACCTATTATTTAAGCGTCTGTGTACACGAAAATATTTTGAACAATGTCAGCATGCGCTGCTTGTGATCTTGCCAAATCACATGCTCCATCACTTACCACTCTGATTCACTAGGGACCTTATTTCAAGGGCAGAGCTTGCCACAAAGAGAATAAACACAGCTCTTAATGATGCAGTCCAAATATTTTCAATAATCATCTCTCCCAGAATGAACGTGAACCATTAGAAAGATGTTTAGCAGCATCAAAAACCTCTCCAACTGAAATTTTTGTTTGCTTTCAAATTGTTCCCAAAAAAGTCATTTGCGTTCATTATTATCCTTTTATCGAGAAAACACCTGGTGGTGTGGCAAAAAGTAATTAAGCGGCAGGCTTTCTGCTCAGCACTCATCAGGACCAATTTGAGATAACACAAAGCACAATGGGGACAGAACACACCATATTCCTCAGCACTATGTCTAGAACGCTTCATTGCAACTTTGTTTTTTTTAAGATAATCAGACGTCTGCTCTTAGGTTCAATCAGTAAATCATGGAATAATATAATAAATGCATTTACATATCTTGATTTATCTGGAAGGATTATAATTTTGGATGTACATAGCCAAACTAAAATATAATTGTTAGATGCAGTGGTGATATGTTTTGCTTCATTCATTGTTATGTTATATATATACAAACGCATTTCTTAAAGTACAAATACCTCTCAATTTTTCATCTCATTGAGTAATATTAATAACATATAATTGACTAATTGATTCTGATTTAGAGAGAAAGGCTCAGTCTGGATATTTTCTATAATTAGGATAAAATATTAATATTGTGATATATTTGTTATCTGAACTGCTCCTGTTGGCACTGGTTAAACATAAGGAAGATTTATTTGAAACAATACAGAATTGAGCATAAAATCCTTTCCTGCAAAAGAGATGCTTGTTATACAGTGCAAACACATAAGCAAGTATTTTTGTTCTGGTTGAAACAGCAACCTAATACATTTTAGTGGAAATTATAGTCAGAATGATAATAAACCGATGCCGTGCCATGGGCTGTATTTCCTCTAAATTGAGAAATAACCCTTCCCTTGATTACTTGTCCTCCAACCTATCACTACCTTACCGTTAGCTAGCATACACGCCACTAAATCCAGAACACATTATACTTAGGGAGATTCAAAATGGTTGCTTTATAAGATGGCTGCAAGGCTGTACTCACAGACATTAGATAAAAAAGTTGCACAAAACACAATGTTTCTCATGGAATTATATGAAATATACCGGTAATAGGATAAAATATGCCCACATACAATTAGGATATTAAGGTTGATCTTTTTCAGGTAGTATTCTATTCACTCTAGAGAAATGTACTGATTGAAAGCCTATACTGTGTAATCAGTAGTATGCATTCATTCACAAAATTCTACTTTTCTACTTTTAGTCCTTTTGTTATCTTGAAGCAAAATGTACCTGGCCCCAAAAAAGCAAAGCTTCATTTCCTTGGATTACTTATACTTGCATGACTTATAATTATTTAACCTTACCTCTTGGACTAAGTGCCACGTGAGACCATGGTTTGTAGAGTACTCTAATTTGACTTGATTGTCCATATGCTGTGTAAAGCGCTCACCACATCCCATCACTAAGTTGAACTGTATCATGTATGAAGCTCCAACTTGCATGGACTGTGTCTCCACGTAACGTGTGCTTGAGGCTTGCTTAGAGTCTCCAGTAAAACTGAAAAATACAGCACAGAGTGAACATAGTACAAATACCCAATACCACCTACTCTCACCCCATTTCAAATATATTGATACCTCATTGACTCTTAAAATGTTATTTACATAATAAAAAAATACCATTTGTTCTAGGAAAAAAACTCAAAATCAGTGACCCCTACAAACCAACTGTAGTAAAACACCTAATAGCTTTATAACACAACAAAATAAATATATCATAACAAATATAACATCTATCCATGCTCTCTCTCAGAACCTTCTCGGGTCACCATACGTTATGTTGTACAAAATATGGCAGGTTTTGTTGAGTTTTATTTCCATATTAAATACAATTTTTTTTATTTCGGAGATAAGAACTTATACTGTGTACATTTACTTTGTCAACATTTACCAGCCATTTCTCCTATGCAGACAGTGATGTAGTTAAGCATGTCACAAAGCCCAATGATTTATAAAATACTGATGTTAGTTATTCTAATTAAACAGCAATTGACAGGCTTTCCTAGTGAGGATAATTTTCACCATCATAAATCTAAAATGATGTGAGCCTGCGCTAGCTAGAGAAATGAGGACCAAAGTAGCCCACAGCTGGAAACAGCCCATCAAAATTAAACCACCAGTAATTTACTAGAGACCTGGTGTGACCTTGGCATGTTCTCTTGAGAATAGCAAGGTCAGTGATTGATGTAGTTTAAGAGATCCAACAACTGAAAAGCATAAGCAATACACAGAGGAACAGGACGAGTTTTTATTTAGGGTGGCCACATCAGCTATTTCAATTCAGGACACAAATACATTTCACGTGGACATTTATGCCGTGCAACGTATGAATGAGATATACTGTATAAACTCATTATTATGAAATTATTGGTACTCAGTTATGCATACTACATACAGCATGGAAGCACTTTACATGTGCTGATCAGTAACTGAAATGTATTTTGTATCAAACTGCTTTGAGCACCCGACTGTTTTCTCGGTAGAAACATAAAAGAATGCCTTGTGGTAGATGTGTCATTGTCACCACAACCAAACACAGTGCCCAATGGCAAACAAGCCGACACGCTAACATTTCTCCAATTCTGTTGATGATGTTGTTATATGTGTAAACACATCTCCACCTCCAGGTTAAATCTAGTGTGGACAACCCCAGTCCTCCATTTTTGGAAATCTCAGCTTGAGAACAGGCACCCCAATTAAAGAAATCATTAAACTATTTGTTTTGAGGGGTAAACAGATTGCCTGACCTGATTGTGGCAATCAAGGGCACTGAATTAAAGAATAAAACACTCAGAGTAAGTTAGCTTTTACATAAGAAAAAGCAAAACTGGTGTGTTTAAAATAAGATAACTTAATCATCATAGATTAGATGATTAAATTCAAAACATAAACTTGAACACATAATAAAACACAAGTACAATGCCATGCACACGGTTTCTTATTTTTATTCCTTGATTAGAGGAATGAAAGCGATATGAGACAAGCAGTGTTGCCTCACTATAATGAGTGATGAGAACTTTGCATGTGCTTTTTAAAGTGGATAATGGTGCCTATACAACCTCATTATCACTGCATGAGCGTACGCTCAGGGCTTGGCATATGCAAGCCCCTTCAGGCAGGAAGATGATCAAAAAGTGGAATCATATTATTGTAAAGCTCCTGATAATAAAACCTCTCTGTTGTAGATGCCTACGGGGATATGACAATTATTTCTGCTTCCTAAGGTTTTTTTTATACACAATTGCTCTGATTGTACACCTTTTATGTAAAGGGTATAACAATTAAATGTTAAAATCATTATGTATTAGACATGCATTTTGTGGTAAAATGTTAATAATTGCAAGAAATTACACTCGAGAAAAGCCTTTATCTTTGCCACGTGCCTCACAGTTTCTCTTTTTATTATAGTAAGTCAAATACAGCCAATGGATCTGTATGAGGTCAGTTTCCAGCTTTTTACATAAGAAAAATAGATATTGTAGTATTAGCCTAGAGAAAATTAATTTATTATTTACTGCACTTTATTGGGCCAACAGGACGTTAAAGTTACAGAAACCTTTCGGGACCCAAGAAGATGAGGTACTTTTAGAAATTTATTGGGGACATCAAAGGTCTAATCTGAAGAGACCACTAAGGCTGTGAAAGCTTAAGTAACATTACATTCTTTTTTCTATGTTGGTCAATTACAAGGGTTTAGACTACAGACCAAAGCTGATAAGCTAACACCAAATAATATCAGCAGGTGACACGGTAAAGAAAAGTAGTGGATCTCCTGTAGCAGAGGAATTAGCCCTCACAGACCATTTTCTATTATTTTCTCATGGGTAAGTGTTCATTTCATTACAGAGTTTAGAAATGTAATTACTTTACCAGTCACACATACAACATAGCCCTATAATGTACTTAATATATTTTTAAAAATTATTATTACCATTAATAATTGGATTGGAGAAGAAACACACTCACCATAGAGTCCAGTCATGTCCACAATATGGCTGTACGTTTCCAAGGTAGAACCCAAGTGACTGGGTGACATCTACTAGGTTGGTGAAGTCCAAGCTAATGCTGTTGAAGAGGACTGAAGTCATGATGATCTCATCAATGGCCCATACATCTTCACCTTGGCCAGAATGATATGGCTGCCACCATCTAAATTGAATGCCAAACTGCTTTGCTTCCTCCGGAAGTTGGACTGATATTATTCTGGGACAGGAAACAAGTTTTTCAGTCAACAATATTAACTAGAATGAATTCAGACCATTACATAGGTATTTATATAAAAGCTGTCATCTGCTGTCAAACGTCTTGCATCAGGAAAACTTTAGCAGGTGCCCATATATAATCATAAAGAATACTAACTATACATTTGAGTACTCAAATTATTATTATTATGCAAATGCCTCTAGATTTAATTAGACGACCTTGTATCCATTTTCATTATTCTACAATTGTAATTTTGTCAGAGATTAGAAAGTTTTCCACATGCTTTTACTGTGCTCCAGAAATCTGATTTAATCCCATTCCCAGGGGTGAAGCAGGCTGTGTAAGGTCATTTGATTTGTTGTGGCAGCTATGACAACAGAGGTGTAGCTGACAAACTGCAGAGAAAATTAAGAGTAATATGTAATCTCCAGGAGCAATTACTGAATATAAGCACAAAGTAAACACATTCATTGCCAGGGCAATGACATCTCCTTGAATATTCAGTAAATCACTCACTGGTATGATCTTTCCCACTCGGGTGACGAGTATAACATTTGTCTTCCCGAACATACTATGATGTCTACTAAGGGTTCTCCTGGTAATGGAGAATTAGTAGTAAAACAGCATTTTTACCTTTCCACTACATGGATTACTAATGGTAACAATTTATAGTATTAATGCACTGTGCTTATTTTCAACATAAACTCTCCTAAATGATATATCAAAGATATATAGAATTCTGATTAATGTATTATTGCAAATGGGAGCTGGAGAAGGCAATTGCAGATCTGTATCAGATGCATATGGTAAATATGGGTGTAAGAAAGGAACCCTGTCCCCATAACATTGCAGAGGGAGGTAAGTGAGGACTGAGTGTAGAGGATACATCTATAATGTTGTGATCATCTCAATTCAGTCTCCGTTAAAATAAAGGAAAGCAAACCCAAAATATGTATTTAACCATCAGTGCTCCTTCAATTTTTCTTTAATCAGCTACAGAACATAATTCAGCGAGAGAATAATGAAAAAATGTCCCGGACTTCATTTCTGGACAACTAAAAAATTTACATTTGCGTTTTTTTAAGTAATAAAAATGAATCCTTTCGAGTTACTACATAAGAAATTTCTGAAACATAAATTATATAGGTGAAACTTATTAAGATGAGCCACTAATATTCAGAGGTATGTCATGTATTATTCAATGCCAGAGAAACACCTTAGTAAAAATGTTATTCTTTAATTAGCTGTGTGGTCTTCACAAATGCCACTGTCTGTGAGCTTAAAGTATTAAATGTCAGGACGCTAGCCTAGGAATTCCATCATACTGACGGCAGATTTATGAATGAGTCTAGAGTGCTTTGTAATACCAAACACAGCCTACATGCAGACGTGTGTGATCTGGATGATGCATAATGCATGTCTCGCTCCTTTTCATTATGTGAAATATATGGATCCTCAGTTGAAGGGAGTGTATAATGAATCCCCTTAGTGCCCTGGGATCTGGGAAATAAATCCAAAGGCAGCTCATCAGTACCATGGAATACACTGCAAGCCTTAATACTTTGAGGTCTAGGTGTTGGAATTGGAATACCCCAAGCTTGAATAATATACTCAAGTAAAGAGAGCTAAAAAATACAAGTTACTTTTAAACTACCAGTTAAGTGGTAATTGAGTTATAATGGTAAAATAAATTAATTTCAATTTACAAGCTTATAATCACAACATATCTCTGATACACACATCATTCATACACACAAATCCATACATACACAAACGGATCCATACATATTGAAATACACACATATATACACAAAAAGCTGCCTAGAAATTGGTGAACTCTCTGGACTTCTGTCAAAAGCATACACTGTTATTTTTCTCTGTAAACACTGCAAACCATTGTACCTGATTAGAGACAGAAACATAGAATTTGCATGTTTAAATTCCCATACTGCTCCATGGCAAAGAATGTGGAAAACTGACTTATAATTAATACATGTACTACTCTGCATTATTAGAATACAAATAAATGTATAATTCTATTTTTTTAAGAATATTTTTTCAACCAGAGTATATTTTTTAAAGATGATTTAGTCATTTGAGAAAATATTATTTTCAATTCTCTACTGCATCACAAACGATGCATCACTCTGGTAATCCAAGCAGCATTATATACATCTGGGGATGAAGATGAAAACTGATTGCTTCCAATTCTTCTCCACTATCAAGTGTATCTTTGTTAAAAACATTTCAAAAAAAAAAAACCCTGGGCCTCGAGAGAGCTATATACATCACTTTTGACATGCAAACTCTTCACATACCTTGGCTCATGATAGTTGAGATAAGAATAATGATCCAGCAGTTTCCAAGTAATGCCATTGTCATGCGAATAGTGAAGCAGGATGCCTTCTCCAGGCTTGTCAGGTGCTTTGCAGGTGCTAAGGACAGACTTACTTCCAATTCGCAGAGTAAATTGCAAAAACCTACAGGGAACAGGGAACTAAATTATGTGCAATCACTGGCCAATAGTACTTTTTCTGGATGTTTTTTTAAAAATGATTTATAACCCGTTTGTGACAGTGGTCTCACATTTTTTTCAACAAGACATCAAAGGAAAAACAGGTGCCCAAATCGCTTTTCATAGAGGAAACCGTTGATTGCTCAGTAAAATATGCATTGTACACTTTTCTCCTTTAATGTCTCGAATGTTGATCACTATTGGGATGTTCAGTGTTAGTATGCAGAGTAACTCTGCTTTGCAGACCGTATACTGCACCTTGTTTTTAAGGGGCTACAAGGTGGTTCTGCATTTTAGAAAGGCATGTGTGATTTCTGTAAAAGTAGTGCCAAGCAGTGGGATCTTGAGTATATCATTTCATTTTTCTTTTATATGGTGTCTTTCTAGGGTGCATCACATGTGCTCTCCTTCATAGTATTCAAAATAGGGTTACCTCTCTTCCTGGATTTCTCCCCGTATTTCTCTGGTGCTATTAATGACTAAGTGTGTTCCTGGATTTTTTTTTTTAAATTCTTTGCTTTTCTTGATTCAGATTGATTATTCAGATGTTGGACATTAGTTCTTACTGTTTCTAGTGGTCAGAATTGCTTTTCTTTGATACTTTCGTTCTGACTACTGTTTAACAAATGAAGCATGCTGTAGACTAGAATACAAGAATGCCTCATTCTTTACGGAGGGCAGTAAAACATTTCATATATACTTTTTTCCAAAACATGTATTTTTGTTTATGGATAAGCAGTAAGCCTTCTTAATACGCATTATTCATTCTACTATGTTGTGTTATTTTAGTAACACCACCATACCACAAAATTATCTATGTATACATGGTGGACATCTACGGAGATGGGCTTACGACCCATATTGTGTGTCTAGTCATACACATAGACCCACAGTTCTCTTGCATCTAGATGTTGTGGCACCAAATTATTTAAACACAAGTAACTCTAAAACTAAATGCTTAGTAGTCTGATTCCCTTCTGATGCTTGGTGGTCCTGGTTATTGATCCAAGGCTTGTTCCTGGTACTCCCACTCATATCCTACCCAAGGCCCTTGCTTTACTTAAATATACTACTCAATTACTCAAATATTATGGTATTTTTAAAACAACTTTACTGGGTACTTGTTTAGCCCCAGCGTGTGGGCAGATGCATCTATGATCACGGAATCAGGATCCTTGTCTTGGCTCACTTCTGAATACTATTCTTTTTAAGTATTACAAACCTGCAATTTACCATCACATTTTATTAACTTATTCATCCCTAGATGCATTGTTATTCATTATAAAGCATATATTTCTAACTTATGACAAAGAAACATTTTAATATTTGTTCTATAATTGTAGCACAATTTCAATACATTTACTGTTTTATCTTTATTTCAAGAAAAGTCTAACAAGCATTTTTCTTTTTATATGTAATTGTTTCATTTATTTTCCTTTCACGCACTGCACTACTCAGATTATTACAAAAGAAAATTATAGCAATAAAACCAAGTATCCTCATATCCTATTCCAGGGCACATAATAAAAAATACACGTCACTCACTTTGACTGGGAGCTGTCAAGAAAAGCGGTAATGAGCTGTCGCCTCCCATCCTTATTAAAAATTAAAGCTTTGCCACTTGCAAGCACACCACAACCAAAACTGACTTCAGCACCACGGATAGAGTAGAAATTATGGTATGAAGAAAGCCTGGAGCTAGTGAAACTTTCTGATATAAAGATGGGGTAGCTCTGAGAAGCCATTTCACACGCCGGACCAGAAAAACCAGGTTCACATCTGTAATGTAGAAATTAAAAGAAAAAAAACATATCATACAAGCATCTGAAGTGCAGTGCAATGCAATTTAAAATGACACATTAGAGTGAGAAAGAAAGCTCAAAATATATGGCCAACTAGATGTGGGGTCAATCTCAATTCTGAGATTCTATAGCAAGTCTGCAATATTAGACAGACACCTATTCTTACGTGGTAGTTAGGTACTTTGGTCTTATGCCAAAGCCACCTGATGGTACCTTTAGAACATTTTTGATATGTATGCTAATTATTTTTCAGAAGACATCTGCCATTTTGTTTTGTCTTAAGATAGGTACATTGCCAACACTGTTAGAAATATATGTGCAAAATCTGCTCTTGTTTAATTTCTGAAGATATCACCTTAATGTGCATTATCCCAAACTATCTATTTTTAAGTGCAAAATGTGGCATTTTGATGTGTCTGCAAAGAAAGTAAAGCTGATGGATGTCAAGAATGATTCAGCAATGGAAAGCAGTAAAAATCAATATATGTAAATCTTGTTTTTTCCCCAGTTGAAGTGTTACGTGGGGGAAAAAAAAACCCACAGCAAGCAGCACATGTGGCATGTACAAGACGTGAGACCTACTTGCAGCCAGTCCTTGTGCATTGTCCGCGGCCAGAGCAGAATTTCAGGCACGATGGTCCGATGTAAACTGTAAAATAATGTTTGTATCATATTATTATGATTGGGGATAAGTGACTTTCCATCATTGCCCTTATCAAGACACAAAAATTATAATAAGGGTAATGATGGAAAGGCAATCTGCAAATTAATTAATAGGTTTTAAAAGTCAGTACATAAGAGTGATCTATATTATATCAGTTAAGAAACATTCTGTATATAATATAATTTAACCCTCTGAGTTCCAGAAAACAAACAATGCCTTACAAACCCTCTGATAAGACATTTTCTCATCTTGACTTAAATGCCTTTTTTATACTCTGTTGAGGCATCCTCTAGCCGACCTTATAACTAGAAGAGAGTATGTAATGATTAAGGTTTAGCCAGGATTTGCTGTTGTTTGGCTAAAAAATGTGTAAACTTACTATCTTGACATAAATGAACACTTGTTTACAGACTAAAAAGCAACAAGGTGTGGTGGATGTATAGAAACAATTCCAACAGAGGTAAGGTAAGACAATTGCAGAGAAGGCACAGTAGGACAGTAATTCTGAGCTGCCCTATTTGGGCTACATTCCTACAAAGTACATAAAAAGTTTCAGTAGCAATGGTATTCAACCGTTTAACTTGAAGAGTAAACTTTTATAGATACATATTATATCATGAAACATAATATTATTATAGAGTTATACTTTTACAGATACATATTATATTATGAAACACCTGATGTGTATATTTAGGGAAATTACATAGCAGTAAATATATGGAATACATGGAAAAGCTAGTTCAATGTAAAAATAAACATGTTTAGAACATTTGACACAAGAAGCACATGGTGCATCTCAATGGAGTCAGCTGCATTAAAATGATGTTTCTTTCTAGATTGTATATCAAGACTACTATACTCATGGATATCGACTGGGGGTGACAGATTTTCGTTTGAGTGCCATCCCTCATTTGTATTACATTCATAAAACATTTGTACATACCTATTAATGAGTTGAGTGATGGGGACCTGCATATGAAACACTATGAGATGACACCTAATGTTATGTGCTATTTAATGTGAGTATGTGGCTGCATTATGATGCTAGAAGTGAGAAGCATTATTCTACTAAGTGCATCCTGACACAAATAAACACTGTATGAGTTTTTCCAATAGCACATGATTATTTTAATGAGTTCCAAACAGATGAAAGAATGAACATCAGCATGCAGAATATCTTTACAAAAGAAGAAAAACAAAAAGCTCTTTTTAGTGTTGCTGGGTTCTTAAAGGGTTTTATGTATTAAGGGCAGGCATGAACCCCCAGTGTTTTTTTCTTAATGTCTACAGGTTAGTCCTAGTACAGAAGAAGTGTTCTGCTACACATTCATGCACAGCAGCAGTAAAAGTTAAATGAAGTATGTTCTCTGGCTATCATGCACCTCCACTCACTGTCCATGGTGCTGAAAGAAGCTTCAACATGGAAGAACAGTGTCATTAAACACCTACTGTGGGATACAATTATGATAATAACAATACTATGTTTTCCTCAAATGCATGCATTAACCTTTTTATTCTCCCTCTTCCCCAACTATTCACACATTTTGCTTTACTGTCCTTGGCTAGGTGAGAGACGGGCACTGGGAAAAACAGGGTAGGAAAATACTTTTTACACATTAGAAAGATACATTCCAGTAGAAGTAGTAAAGTTAAAATTGTGAGGAAATTTAAGGATGAATGCCATAAGAATATGACTAGACTGATTACAATAAAAGACCATATAATAAGTCATTTTTACAGCAGACAAAAATAGGCAGAATGCATGGTTATCTGCAGCCATATTCTGCTTAGCCTATACATATGGGAATAGGCTACTTTACACCAAATCAGTAATTAGGCTGCTTCATTCTAGCACTATGTAGCCTAATTAAGTATTGTACATTTGTATCAAATGCATTGTTTATTTATATTTTTGGAAATTATTTCTCATACTGATGACAAAAAAAGGTTCGGGGAATTAAATTAGAACATGTTTTTTTTCTAATCATAAAGTATTATTTTAATGTATATGTGTGTATATATTCATACTTAGATACCTACATATACAGCATATTTCATATAAAACGCATTTAAATGTGTTAATTTTCATGACGGAGGGAGAGGATGAAACTACATGAAAAGATTGGCTATTAATACAATCCTTTAAAAAGAGTCGTGAACAACAAGTAGAGAAAGTGAAGAGAATGGTATGAGATTAAATGGTTGTTTAATCTAGAGACATAGCCCAGAAGACCTGAAAAGTCTCCATTTGTCAGGCAGATTGAATCATACGTGTCACTGGATTTGCCTTTATTTTAGTTTAACAGAAATTACATGGCAGTCTGGCAAGCAGTGTTCATCTGAGCCACTTATCTAATATAGTGTGGAGAGGCGTAAGAATGCTTTACATCAGAGCCACATGGTCTTGTCTACATCAAATAGCTTATTGCTTTTTATTCGATTCACATGCCACCTCTGTAATCACCGCCTCAGCTGGCAGTCTGAGCGCAGAAGCCAGCAATTAAATAGACGTGCTGTTGGTTTGCCTCCTGTCGTGACTGTCACTTCAGAAATTGCTGAGCCAAACCTATATATACCGTGAAGAGATATATTTTGCTCTTCCTGGATGTCATCTGCACATGTGGTGGTTACACGCTGTTTTAAAATCTTCAAGGTAACATGCAAAAGTGGTTTCCATAAATATTTTACACCTGAGAAAATCTACATATTATTCAGTAACATCTTGCTTGTACCTCTAGCAATCAGAAGAATAATTCAATTTTAAATTCATCTGTGTTTACCATGGCTGATTTTAAACCCGATGTAAAAGTTAAAATGATTTCCACTCAATAAAACTTTAAAACAGATAAGCCAATTCACATCTGCATTAAAATTATATTTTCCGTTATTAGAGCCTTTACTTTTGTAGAAATAACAATGTAATAACGATATGAAACATTCAGGAAGGGAGGACGTTATTAGAATTCTTTGTCATTTTCAGGATCAAGAAACATACACCAAGCATCATGAATTATAAAGAACTAAAAGCCAGCATAGGCTAAATTACCCGATCCCACGGGGAAGTCTGAATTTAGCACTTATCTCGGAATCTGCACAGTAAAGACCCCAGGGCTGGATTGAGGAATGTGAAGCCCAAAGACACCATTTAGCTGACAACTCCACAGTATCACATAATTCCCGTTCACCTCTATGTATAGTGTTATGTCAGCAGCACAGGTTGTGAACTGCCAGAAACACTGTTATATGGAAAGCCAAGCATAGTACTTGTTAAATCCAAACATTGGTTGGGCAAGTAAGGAGATCCAGAAATTGCACTATAACAATGTGGAGTTTTTATTGCATTTAAGATTAATTAGGATCACCGAGGTATCAAAGCATATATAAAAAACAACAGATCTGTGCCTATTTGAGCAGGCTACTTATCAGGTGTTAGATGAAGATGCAAAATACTAACTGTTGTCCAGAGCCCACATGTTTCCTTTAATTGGCCCATTCTGCCTCCACCGTATCCTTGTGTCACGAGTAAGAGCTGCATTGGGTAGGGGAATAGTAATTCGGCTCCACCTGCATTAAAAGGAAAGTTTCTGTTACCTGTATATTTGCTTGTTAAAAATGTAAGTTGTTTAATTTAAGTTGCTTGTTAATTTATTTAAGTTGTACTCTCTTTAATATCGGCAAAGGATTTGCTATGTGTAACTTCCACAAAGAAATGTTATTCTCTTTGTCAGGTCTGTTCACTAATGAAAAGTGCATGCAAGTTGGCCAAAAATGCAGGTTTGCAACAGCAAACTCACACAAGTCCAACTTGCATATTCTCCATTGCCAACTAACAAGAACACCTTCCCACTCAGATACATGCAACTGCAAGAGAGTTGTGTTGATATGATGTTGAAAAAAATAAGTAACACACACATTTGTTAACTAATGAATTTGTTAATTAGCTTTCCCTTCAATATTGCTTACCCGCTGTAGTTATCTGATGAGTAGATGGTGCTGTGAGGGAGATGAGAACCAGCGCAGAGTTCAGGGAGACATTCAGAGTGCAACAGGGACCAGCTACGGCCGTGGTTGGTTGAAAATTCCAAACTTACACTGGTGACAGAAAATGGAACTTTTTAAAAATGGAATCACTGAAACAATATGGCAGAGCGATAGCACTACTCATAATTAAAAATCAGAAAAAAGGAAAGTGGATATATTACTGCAAATTTCATGGACACTGAGTAATTTTTACATAAGTCAAATACTTGTGTAATAGTTCATTCTAAAAATAAAACCAAAGCAGCAACAATGGAGCATAAGAAAGTTAGAATATAGAAAAAACAAAATTAATATATGTGCTAGGGCCACCCATCAGCATCCCAATCAGGAGCCACTTCAAGGCAAGGCCCCTTAAAGCCATACTGACTGTACCCCTTGGTGGCCCTGACCTCAAGGGTGTTTGGTAACATTGGCCATAGTAGGCTCTTACACTGTGTATGGACACTGTCGGCATCTGTACTCTCAAAAAGAGAAACAGGAAATTAACTCAAAAGCATAAGATGACAACTGTGCAAGCCTTGCTTTTTATGGAGTGATATTTGCTTAGTTTCTTTCTTAAGAAAGCAAAAGATAATTTATCAGATAATCAGATAATTTGTATCAGATAATTTATCAGATAAAACAGATAAAATGCTTCATCTTAACTGCAATTCATGTCTAATTGAACAAACCCCTTACAACTAGAATCTAGATGGCAGCTGTATTTATTCTAAATTATTAACAATTAATTAATAATTGCTGGACCTCCAGAGCAGCCTTTTGTAGCTTATACCACTTTATTTACCTAAATTTGTTTTTAAAATATGAATTCATTTTAAAGCAAAATTGCACAGCCAGTGAGTATATCTAATAGCCATTCTTTGTTTAAAATGACCACGTTCTGTAAAGACACATCAAATAAATGTCTAGCTCCACATGTGAATTATAAGAATAAATCTGGTCTCAGTTGGGATCTTTCAGTCTATTACAGCAGTTTCACTGCATGTAGTAAATACATAAAATTGAGAAGGATTACTGATGACCAGCCATGGCTATTGAAAAAAATGAGCATTTACAAGTATTCCTTCAGGTCGAGAGCATATACTTTATCAGCAAGTAGTTATCATGCTGACAAACAACCACAAAATCAATGCAGATCAAGATCTAAATAGGTGGTACATTTCGATGGTGTGCAAGTCATGTTTTAAGAGGTATATAGGTGGTAAATATGTGGAATACCCTAACAGAGTTGTAGCTATCAGAAATGTCAGTGATTTTAAGCAATGGTATAACATAAAAACCAGGTGCCCCTGTGTTAAAGGCCTCCGCCGCATGCATTCTCCCTGTTTTGGATTTATTGGCTCTGACAATTAGGGACCCCTAATACAATCATATTAAAGCAATACAAGAAAACTGAACCTTTATGCGTTAATTGACACTAACATTTTTTATTGCAGGCAGTTGACTGATTTATAAGTTCTATAATTTAGGATTTAGGAATATATAAGTGTGCACTTTACCTGTTTCCTGGTTGATGAGATCCACAGCCTAGATTAATTGAAAATTGTATCATATGTGATTCTGTGGAAGGAAGGACAGGAAGCACATGGAAGAAATCGACAGCCCAAACATTAAGGCTATGTCCTCTATGGCTGCTTTGCTTCAGACAAAACTTTGTGGCTGGAGTCTGTAGTTCTGGGTTTACAACAGCAGAAACCAACGATGGAACCTTCAAAAGGAAAAAAAAATCAAATTAGCAGGAAAACAACATAACATTTGTTACTGCTTGGTATCTTCTATTTTATATAGATCAGAGGTAGAAATGTTTCATGTGATTGTGCTGTGTTATTTTTCTAAAAACATCCAACCATACAAGTACCATATCACCCAGTTTGGGGTTAGGTGCTGCATAGTCTTGGGATCCCCGTTTGCCCATTGATGTCCTGTGCACAATATGATGTGATACATGCTGATGAACACACAAAATATTCTGTTTTAGGTTACAGGGAAAGAATTTGATGCCCTTTAAAAGCAACCTGTGGCAGTTTGCCTCCTGGATTGATTTCATATTTGGTCCGGTACATACCTTTCGTTAGAACGGAGTTCCTTATGGGGTTTGTGTTTATTTTTTTAAAAAAAATCTGTTTTAGGTGTGGATAAATTTATATCAACTTGTCCCGAAGAAACCTGATTTCCCATGAAAGGAACTGGATTGTCATTAAAAAGGACTGGGATTGTTAACCAAGCAGGTCATTCTGAAAAGCATTCCAACAACAGATGTGCCTGTAATACCTTATAAGAGGAGTATGACAGAGTATCCATAACAATGTGTTCCTTCCTCCCATCAACTTGTGCATAAAGAACGACATCGTTGTCATGAGATTCTCCTGGATTACACAGTCCCCCTAAGAAACATTCAAAAGCAAACAGAAATATTAACTTTTTTTTACAAGTTATGATTACACACAGAAAGTAATTACCAGCAGCACAAAAGTGTAATGATAAATAATTGAAATTTTACGCCAAGATTTTTTATTTAGTTGCTTGGGATTATTACTAATGAGGGCAGTAGAAAATGCATACACATGACTTTAAGTCACACTAAATATGTGAATATCACAATTAAACTCTGGAATCTGTAAGAATGGCTTCATGTTGAAATATACTCTGCCTATTGCTGAACCAACAGTTTCCACCTCAATGTCCACAGCGTTAGGAAATCTCTTTTCCTGTTGTTCTCCCAGGTGTTTAACTGCCTAGACAACCGGGAGAATTGCTATCCTGCTTTCCTGTAATTATTGAGGACAAGTAAGTCCTGGAACTATCCAGAAATGCCATAGGCCACAATAGAAACATTCTTGTTTCCTAACATGAGGAATTCATGTGTTCCTTTGGATTCCTGGATTTCAGATTTCACAAAGTTCACATAGAATAGTGTGAAAAAAAAGTTTTATGCATTGCCTCAAAAGAGTTACAGACAAAAATAATTTGCTAAAACAAAGATTGTTAATCATGAAAACATAATTTTCTTGGTTATCCACTTTTAGGTGAATCTCAGTTTGCTGTTTTTCAACAGCAATTAACTATTTTCAAAAAAGTATAAAGTGAAAAAGTACAGAAAAACATGTATAGATAGATATGAGAACTGCAAAAATACTTCACATAGACATTTCATGATGACAAACATATTACAAGGACACATAATATATCCCAAAAAGATATTCCCGATCCAGGAGACACCTAATTCAAATGCAACACAATAGCATTATGTCCTTTCTGAAAAAAAGACAAACTTTTGGGAACCCCAAGGCCTTTGTTGATATGGGTTTCCTGTAGAGTTAAAAAGTACAAAAGTATTGAGATTTGTTCCAATGCCCTTCACTTATCATTGCTTTCCAAAGTGACACAAGTCATACATATGTAGGTGGCAATTATCTGATTATATGAAGGAATTAAATCCTTAAGCATAGTAAGTAGCAAATGCTCTAAAATTCTAAGTAGTGGACTAGCATTTCTTATAGGGATTTGCTTTCTTTTTTTGTAATTTAAATCCATGTTTTAATTAACAATACATTCAGTATCCCTGTAAATAGACTACAAATGTTGCTGGTCCTGGTGGGATGAAGGATCTTTTGAGTCTAGTTTTCAGGACGTAAAACCAGCTGAAATAGCCATTGAAGGAGCATGCTGGATGTTAGATAACAAAAAAGAGAGCTATAGTGCTTATCAACAAGTATATAAAGTATGTAAATTGAGCCCCCCATTATAAAAAACAAAAAAAACCAAAGGAGGCTATTCAAATATACAATACACTACAGCCTGCAAATTCAGGGAACAGTAGGATATACATCAAATAACAAGATAAACAACACAAGGGACTGCAATTATTCCAGATAGCTTTTAAGTGTATAACAGGTTTCTCACACTAAACTAGATTATAGCAATGGTTAGCAGTGAGCAAATGTTCAAGATAATCTGAAATAGAAAGAACAATTGCCAACAAGAGACCTCAGACACTGGCTCAAGAAAGCTTTAACCAAATCAAGTGTAAATTCACATGTGAGATCCCAACAAATACAAAGAACTTAAATGTTGTGTTTTTTTAAGGGGATCTCTAGAGCTTCTACTGGCTGTCCCCCAAGCTTCATAATAGACAAACAAAGGTCTCTCTGGATTAGCAAATATCTGAAAGATGGTTATTGATTATCCACCAGTACATGACTGGAAACTTTCACTGCTGGAGGCATGGTATGGGTATTGGGAACAGTACAACAGACAGAGAAGTTCAAAATTCTGTATTGTCTTGTTTAGCAAGACATAATCCTATTTCTATCCCGCTACTTCTATTTGACGTTATACAGTCTTGCATATTTTATTGTGTTAGGGTATTAAATTGTTTAAGTCTGTTTAGGGAAGGACTTGTCATCATGTTGCCGTATTTCCAGACGGACCTGGTTAGATACTAATATTTAATAAAAAGAGCTCAATGTGACCGTATTGCGGGATTTATTTATACAGGTATGTGGGCTCTTTTTCTAAGGTATGCTCACATGGTCTCATGTAGAAGGGGGCCAAAAATAATTTACAGTAATTATACATTTCAGCAATTCGTCCCCTGAAAATGAAAACATTTTGCTCAGTGCATATCTATGTTCCAAAAAAACAGAAAGATAAAAAATACACCTGTATCTTTTACTATGATTGATTGCTTTGTGACTAAGCTAAATTAATCTGACTTCACATTTGTTTTAGTTGTTTGTATAATGTCAACTTTGAGCTGGCAGTTACATTTAATTATAAGAAGACATTTAATGCACTGTGTCTGAATTTTTATGCATTATAAATGCAGCCTTAACTGCTACAGTATATAAATTGTTTTATATCAGAGACATGTAACTAATGAATATAAAGCTTCTTGCTCTTTAGTATATCATGCCTCATTAAATAGTGAGAAATAGCACCTCTATTAGGCTCAAATGATTGGAACTGAATGGATAAAAAGCAGAATGAGCTTCTTGTTACTGTAGTGATGCACCAAAATAAAAATTCTGGACTGAAAAATTCAGTATTGTTAACAGCAATCACACTCCTATCATGCCCAGGCACACCCAGTTTCCAGCATGTACTGGAACGAAGCAGAGCAGAATCATGTGACTCCGCTAGGTTACTGCTTTTCCTGTCCGGTACAAGAAACGCTGCTCACACACTGTGCAAGCACCACACAGGTAAGCAGCCTGGCCCCTGCAGACGATTATTTCCGGCTGTTTTTTTTATTTCGGTATTTTGCCGATAATGCCATTTTGGATATATCGGTGCATCAGGGCTGGATTAACATAGGTGCTGATGGAGCTGCGGTTTCAGGCCCCTATCTGAAAATATATAGGGGCCTGATTTCCCGGTGGGCCGGCCACGCACAAAAGTGCACCTGTGCTCTTGTACCGCCCACGGCAAGCAGGAACCCAACGGAGTCATGTGAATTTACATCACATGACCCTGCTCTGTTTCTGCTTCCCCTGGGCGGTAAAAGAGAAGTTGTTTTCACAGTGTGTGTGCAACACAGAGGGTGTATGATTGAGTATGTGTGAATGAGTGAATGAATGAGCATGTGTGAATGAATGAGTGAATGAATGTTAGTGAATGAGTGAAGGAAAATGTGTATGGTTGTGTAAGTGGGGAGGGAAGCATGGAACAGGGAGGCTGTTTGAGGCTAGGATGCCACAGGCAGACTGTTTGGGGGCAAACATGCCACAGGCAGGCTTTTTGGCGGCAAAGATGGCAAGTCCTATGCTTCCAATCTGGGTGTTGGGCAGGTCCTGTGGACGCAATCTGGGTGCCAGGGCTGAAATTATACTAAATGGAATGGTGTGGGGGCATTAATTCACAAGGGGGTGCTGGCTGGGTGGTGGGATAAATATACAATGTGGGGCTAGCTGGGGGCAATGCACAAGAGTGTGGGGGCATTAGGTGACCACATAGGCCATGATTTCCAGGACACATATAATTTTTTACATTAGGTGTCAGTGTGGCACAACCTGTCCTGGTGTGTGTGTTTGGGTGTCGTTGTGGCAGAGCCCATCCTGGTGTGTGTGTTTGGGCGTAGGTGTGGTAGAGCCTGTCCTGGTGCGTTTGTGTTTGGGTGTCAGTGTGGCACAACCTGTCCTGGTGTGTGTGTTTCTTTGTCGGTAGTTTTACTGAAGGTCCATTGTCACAATTTAACCAAATTAAGTTATATAAATCTATATTTTGTAATTTTTACATTATGGAAAATGGGAATGGTTTTGCATACTCTGTGAAAGCAAAGGTAACGTGCACTTAAATTAAACATGTGAAAATCTGGATTAGCAATGGATCCAGTTTAAATAAATGATGAAGGAAGTTTTCATAAGATCTTATCTGGTTGAAAATAAGTTTAAGTATCTAGTCGAGAATGGTATCTCGATGCTGCAAATAGATACATATATTGTTAGTTTTTATGAATGGCTTTTTTTTTATGAAATTAATTATTTATAATATATATTATTATTTTTATTATTATTATTTTTAAAAAAGGATAGAAGACCACAATCCAAAACTTTATAAATTCTCTAAGAACACCTCTAAAAAATAAATAAAATCTCTCTTATTATTAGAATTAGTATTAGAAATCCTAACTATAAGAAGCACTCACAGATGTACCATATTAAAGAAATCATAAGCTATCGATATCACTAATTGTTATTTTTTTTTCCATTTAGAAGCTGGGTTTTTAAGGATATCTTTGTGTATTCTACAATCTGAAATATCTAATTATCTATCTATCTATTAATATTTTTCTCCAAAGCTTTCAATTATAAAGCCCAATGGCCCAATAAAACATGGCTGTGTTATTGAAATTGTGAAATCATACTAAAAGTGGCATACTATTTCACTTACCCATAGTAAAATAAAACCTAAGGTTCCCATATCCCGTGGTATCCATGTATGGCGTACATAATTTTCTCTCCCCGTCTTTCAGGAAAACAAGAGACATGCCTGATTCTATTGTTCCACATTCTGAACCAATGACAGCTCCAACAATCTCCCACCTGTAAATAGCAACACATTATTATAGGAATAAGTATCCCTACTTATTAAACACATACAAATAGAACAAATATTTAAAATATCACATTTTGTTGTATAACTGTTAGCTAGAGGGAAAATGTTTGTTTTGTCCAAGTATTTTAGCATCTGTGTTTGTACAATAAAACTGCTTAAAATATTGTTAGAAATACCTGTCACTCACGTTAAATTTGCAATGATTATCCAGCTACCAGAATGTGTGTTTACTTTCCTTTATTCCGTCCTTATCATTGTATAAGATATACTCAGATTGAAAAATCATGTATTAAGTCTCTAGTTTTATGATTCGACCTCTTAATTTCCATGGGGAGCGAAGCAAAGTATATTGAACATGACAAGAAGATCATACAATAAGAAACTGCTAATTCGCTGCTGTTCTTTGTTCTTCTAGTGTAATATATGCATCTGCATAGATGCTTAACCATGACTGTCATGCTTTATTCTAGAGAGTGGAAGTGTTTGAAACTTATAATATATCATTCAAATATTGCTTAAAAATAACCGTGCCTGCTATATATTTGCTACAGTTTGATCTAATTGCCGTTACAGATCACTGGCTACCAAGATGCTTCATTTACACTGAATGAAGTGTCAGGTTTACCCTTTGATCCAATTCATGCCCTAAGATGGCAATGTAGGTTATGGAAATAAAGGGCATGTCAGAAAGAATGACATTTTATTGCCTGTCCTCTTCATTTTTGCTGCTTCCTATTTGGGATCTCTTACTGGAACACAAACAGTGGCAACATGCATGCGTCGCCTCAATGCCGCTAACAAAATGGCATGCTGCACACATTAGACCAATGTTAATTTGCACTTTGAGTGAGGAGCAAGCAAGGTATATAAGCTACAAGCCTCCAAAGCTACAACACTGCCTCCAACAACCAACTTAATCAGCAAAATACAATTTAGCAGGATGGAATAATGTGAAAAAGATTTCAACATACCAAATGTAAGAGAAATAAAGGTACAAAAAACTAATTTGTAGTGTGGCTTAGAAATTATTAACTGAGGAGCCTCCATTGTGCATGCTAAACACTATCCAGCATCCGTTGCAACCATGTTTTTCAGCTCTCTTAATACTTACCCAGCAGGGAGACTTTCAAACTCTTCAGACCACTGATCCTGAATGTCTTCTGTGGAGAGATCTACATCTCGTGTGGTGGCAAAGGTATATTCACTGCCTTCTGTACCATGGAAATAAATGGCATTGCCATCTGACTGACAGCTATGCTATAAATACAAACAAAGGCATTGTTCAATTAAACATATAAATGTTTCACTAATATAATTATTATTACTTGTCGTTTCATACCGGAAACATATTCAATATTTTTTGTTATTAGCTTAATAGCATAATAGTAAAATATCCTACTATATTTAAGAAAAAAAACCCTTAAACTTTATTAAATATCTTATTTGCTTTACAAGTACTGAGGTACTTGTTCTTTCATGGTCTAATAAGATTATATTTGTGAAAAGCCATTTTTCTGTTACAATATACTTCCCCATATGTTGCAAATAATGTATATGTTTTGTTAAACTGTACTTATCCATTAACAATTAACACTTGTCTTTGTTAACTTATATGTTTTGAAGATCTACATACATTTTACACATGATCTACGTAATATTATATTATAAATAATTATAGCTTATACCATTTGGACCCTGGTCTTTTATTTTATATTACAATTCAATTATCCGTCTTTGATTTTTGTCTTATTGTTAATGTCATTTAAATAAAATGTTCCATCCAACTGACAGAATGTACCGCTGTGGCCTTTGAACACTGTGCCCATTCCAGTGCCCTAGAAAAGCAATGTCCAGTTTAAAGGACACAGTTATTTTTAAAATGATATGTTTAAGTCCAGCCAGAAAAGCACTGATCCTTGTTGTTGGCATATTACCAAGAGCTGAGCATCCTGCTTAAAGCTGATAACTTGAATTGTCCTCGGATGATTATAATCCATACATAAATCCTCACCAGCACACTTTCGTTCGGAGTCAAATTTTGACTGCACACCATCGAAGTATCGCAAAAAGAGCACTGTGGCTAGCTGAAAGCTCTATGATGGACAGACACTATATAGAAAAGGTTTTTTTCCGCTAAAGAGTCTCTGTTCCATGACAAAGCATAATAATGCCCCACTTCTAACCAGTAGTTTATCCTTGTCAGCCAGTGCTGAATCCTTTTTGCCTTTGTAGTTGTTTTGGCATGGTTGTCTCCTTAGTGATGATATAGCTCTTATTATACTCTTTAACAAAATGTAACAACTAAGTATAATAATTATAATATTTAATAGTTATATTATAACACTGTGTTTTGCACTTATCTCTCTTTTTGATGAATTATATATATATATATATACAGTATATAAAACATATTCATTCATATACATTTATAATCACTTGGCAATGTTTTGCTGTTTTGCAAATTCTAATTTTAGTGTATTTTAAAATCATTTAATTTTACCTATTTAATAACTAAACTCTGCCTTTCTTTCTTTCTTTGTGTAATGCTTAAAGAAAGATTTTTCCCTTTTACGCTACATTGATTTATACAGCACTAGGGCTAGGGCTAATTACAATGGAAGTGAAAATTAAATTATTATTAAAATATATTAATTAAAATTAACACAAATGAACCTTGATATAGAAGGAGAAGAGGGCCCTGCTTTTGCAAAGTACAATATATTTGGAGGTTGAGAAGAAATGAGACGGAAGGAGATGAGTGATTGGGTGAGGATAATTTGATTGTAGCGGGGGTGATGTTAAGAGGTCAGTTGGGTGGAGGTCATAAATGTGGGGTCAACAGATGGTTTCTTCAGGATGCAGGTTGAGGATATCAGGACGCTAGGCTATGTGAAT
This sequence comes from Spea multiplicata, assembly GCA_009364415.1. NCBI lineage: Eukaryota > Metazoa > Chordata > Amphibia > Anura > Pelobatidae > Spea > Spea multiplicata. The sequence goes on along the minus strand of VKOC01018648.1, from coordinate 75,854 downwards.
AGGTTGAATTTTAAGTAGATAGTTACATAACCCAGAGACTAGGTCACAAGTTTATTCATTAGATTGGTCTAAAGGTCCATGATTAAAACTCACACATTGTGCTTGATCCCATAATAAGAGTAATCTCTAAGACAAAGGGTGCTACGTGACTGAGTTTTTGGCAATCACTCAGAGTTGCTTTTAGGTTTAGATTCTTTGCTCATGTGTGATGCATGCTGATGAACACACATATGTCACGAAACAGGTGACGTGAGGAGGATCCCAGGTACAGGGGGAGAGAAGAATGTTCACCCCCCCAACTACCTTTCACCAAGGGTTGAGCCCCTAGGTGCAGGTAGCTATAGGACTAGTGGAGGCTCCAATAATATAACAGTAGGCAAGCAGGAGTAGACAATAACAAGCTGAGGTTGGTCCAGGCTGAGATAAGAGAATATGTGCCGCCTAAAAAAAATCAAAATAGACAAATCACCAGGTCCAGATGGCATTCACCCCCGCATTCTAAGGGAGTTAAGTAATGTAATAGACAGACCCCTATTTCTAATATTCAAGGACTCTATAGTGACAGGGTCTGTTCCCAGGACTGGCGCATAGCAAATGTTGTGCCAATATTCAAAAAGGGGACAAAAAGTGACCCGGGGAATTATAGGCCTGTTAGTTTAACTTCTGTTGTATGTAAACTGTTTGAGGGTTTCCTAAGAGATGCTATTTTGGAGTATCTCAATGAAAATAAATGTATGACTCCATATCAGCATGGGTTTACAAGGGATCGGTCCTGTCAAACTAACCTGATCAGCTTTTATGAGGAGGTGAGCTCAAGACTGGATCGGGGAGAATCGCTGGATGTCGTATATCTTGATTTTTCCAAAGCATTCGCTACGGTGCCACATAAAAGGCTGGTACATAAAATGAGAATGCTTGGGCTGGGGGAGAATGTGTGTATGTGGGTAAGTAACTGGCTCAGTGATAGGAAACAGAGGGTGGTTATTAATGGTACATACTCTGAGTGGGGGACTGTTACTAGTGGGGTACCACAGGGGTCAGTTTTGGGTCCTATTCTTTTTAATATATTTATTAATGACCTTGTAGAGGGATTGTATAGTAAAGTATCAATCTTTGCAGACGATACTAAGCTCTGTAATGTGGTTAAAACAATAGAGGACAGTGCACGATTACAAATGGATCTGCATAGGTTGGAGGCTTGGGCTGGGATGTGGCAGATGAGGTTCAACACAGATAAATGTAAGGTTATGCACATAGAGAAGAAAAATCCAGGCTGGGGATATGTATTAAATGGGAAAACACTGGGGACGACTGACATGGAAAAGGACTTAGGAGTCTTGGTTAACAGTAAATTTACCTGTAGCGACCAGTGTCGGGCAGCTGCTGCTAAGGCAAATAAAATCATGGGGTGCATCAAAAGGGGCATGGATGCCCAAGACAAGGAAATAATTCTACCATTGTACAAGTCACTAGTCAGACCACACATGGAATACTGTGTACAGTACTGGGCACCAGTGTACAAGAAAGATATAGTGGAACTGGAGAGGGTTCAAAGAGTAATAAGGGGAATGGAAGGACTGCAGTACCCAGAAAGATTATCAGAATTAGGGTTATTTAGTTTGGAGAAAAGACGGCTTAGGGGGGACTTAATAACTATGTATAAATATATAAGGGGGCAGTACAGAGATCACTCCCAGGACCTATTTATACCCAGGATTGTATCTATAACAAGGGGACATCCTCTACGGCTGGAGGAAAGAAGGTTTCTACACCAGCACAGACGGGGGTTCTTTACAGTAAGAGCGGTGAGACTATGGAACTCTCTGCCAGAGGAAGTGGTAATGGTAAACTCAATAAAAGAGTTCAAAAGGAGCCTGGACGTGTTTCTTGAAAGCCATAATATTACAAGTTATTAGATTAATAGGGACAGAACGTTGATCCAGGGATTTATTCTGATTGCCATATTTGGAGTCGGGAAGGAATTTTCCCCCTGGTATGGGGCAATTGGCATCTGCTTCATAAGGGTTTTTTGCCTTCCTCTGGATCAACACGGTAGGGACACAATATGTATATAGGTTGAACTTGATGGACTTTGGTCTTTTTTTCAACCTTATGAACTATGTTACTATGTTACTATGTTAATAGAGGGAGGTCACAACCAAAAGGTCTGTCCAGGCAGAGATCAGAGAATGATCAATAAGCAGGCAAGGGTAGAACACCAGGATACAATCAAGACAGCTAAGAGGACACTTGTCCTTGTGTGGATGTGGGGAACGATACATAATACTCTAGGTGAGGCCTGACCACAATTGTAAATTTGAAGGACCACTTCCTTCTTCTTGCTACTAATGCCTTTTCCTGTACAGCCCTGCTTGCTGTTTCCAAAGCTACATTGCAGTATCTGCTTACCTTTAAGTCATCATAAATAATCACTTATCTCTTCCGTGTCCCCAATGCTATATGCTGCCTCCAGTGTTTTACATCCCAAATGCATTATTTTACATTTATCAACATTTAACAGTGGCTGTCACACTCCCGATTATTCTTCTAATTTACTTAAGTCATTTGACTTTTTCCACCCAGAAGGTCTACCCTATTGCAGATCTTTGTATCATCTGCAAAAAGACATACCTTGTCATTAAGACCTTCTGTAATATCATTAATGAAAATATTAAAAAGGATTCCAATACTGATCTTTGAGGTACCCCACTAGTAACACGTTAGTCCTTTGAATGTACACCATTCTGCCTCCTATCACTCAACCATTGCCTTATCCATTAAACTATTTTAACATCCAACAAATGAGGACAATGTGGATTTCAGTTTCTTTGCACATTACTAAAACTTTCTAAAACCATTAAATCACAGCTGTCAATTTACAAGTTGCTCCCTCACTACTACTTTTTTTTGTGAAGTGGTGATACAGTTGCCAACCATTCTCCTGGGACTACTCTTGCCAATATTGACAGACTAATTAAGTCCACCAATGGTTTCGCCACACTTTGAAGCTCTTTTAATAGCTTTGGGTGTATTCAGTGGCCATGGATTTGTCTGTTTTTACTTTGGAGAGTTCAAGTTGAAGTCTTCCTCCGTAAACACAGCTGTATTACATGTCACCTTATTTTCCCTTGCTAAAAAGGGTCCCTCACCTCAATCTTCCAGACGTATTACAGACAAATTACAGACGTATTTTTTAGATCTTTATCCTCATTTATATAATTCCCTTTGTTTCACAAATATTCTTGGTTTATGCTTCCTTTCTCACTTATACATCTAAAAAATGTTTTAGCAACTTTTTGTTAACCTGGCTTTGCTTTTATTTTATCTCCTTTAATATATATCTGCCACATTTGCAGAGGACCACAGTGGTTTTCTTTTTTCCTTTAGTCTTACTAACATGTTTAATTACAAATCTCTCCATTAAAAAATATTGTAATCAACGTATTTGTGTAACTATTATACAATTGTGGACATTAATTATGAACAACATTGTTGTTGCAAATGGAGAAAAACTCAAGCTTTCGTGTTGTTTGTTGTATTTTATGGCACCTCCAAGCAATGAAGCATTATGGAAAATGCATCAAGGATAAAGGTAATTGGATGCATAAGAAAAACCTTAAATATTAACTACCCTCCACAAATTGTTCAAACTATAGCACTCCAACATTACATGGTTCTACTTTCATTACAATGTACTATGGTTATCCAATATATGTCACTGTTCAGAAATGATATGGTCCAAAAAATGGGTGATTATCTCTCCAAACTGCTGCTAGCTGGAATGATATAAAATGATTATTCCTTTTTTTATAGAACAGCCATTTACAACATATGTGACTATATGTTGAATCAATCCCTATTGTATTTCCCCTGGAACTATTCCTTATGCATTACAATGAACGCTAATGACATAACTCTGTGGCTTCAAAATCTTTGCATAGACTGTTACCATTATTTAATTATGTTTACATCGGAAATGAACATTGATGCCTCTCTTCATTTTTATCCTTGGGGCACTATATACAAATGAGTCTAGCAGACAGCTGTAGCCCGGCAATTTACTTTTTGGCGACATTGCTTTGATTGGAAAGACTGCGTTGGGTATTTGGTGACAGCCAGCTTGCAGAGGCCTGGTGGCAGATGGAAAGAAATCTGTCCAGTTTGCCTTTACCTCCACATGAGCATAAAGTCATCAATTTCTTCCATTAAGAGGCCTGTCATTCAGCCCATCTGAGTAGGAGAACATTTTCTGGTCACCAGATTAGCTGATAAACAATGCAAATGCGGAGGACACTTTGGGACTAATGTAAAACACAGTTTGTGTGCAAATTGAAAATGCAACAGCCAATTTTTGTAATGACTGTAATATTTTAAGTGATTATGTCACTTCAGACATCTCCTTAGAGAGAACTTTTTTAATTAAAATCCAGGCCGCCAATGTAAGAGAGATATTAGAGATAAACTAAAAACAGGAAGGCGTTAAGTGGTAACCTGCAATGCAATCATATAATTTATTGTAGAGCAATTAGATGTTTTATATTTACATGTCAACATCTAGTACATAAACAATTTATATTCTGTGCTCATGTCAGTACCAGGAGGTTCATTTTTTGCAATGCCTCATTTAAGCTGTAGTTATTGTGTTATTTATTATGTAACGGGATCTTGGTGTAGCTGGAGCATTTCAAGTAACAAAAAGGTATTATTATCTTACTATCTGAGAAGAATTTGAGTATCATACACACTTTGATTAAAATAAAATCAATATGGGCATTTCTAAAACAATTCTGAATATAAATAATATCACCAAAAGTATATGATCTCTGCAATATTGTGTACTTGCTTTGTAGACCAGGTCCTATACATCTGGCCTCTGTAATTAACCTAAATGGAGCACCTTCTACAATTTTCTCATCCTATCATTTAATTATGTTTCTTATTATTCACAATGGTTATCCAGTAATGTTTCAAAATGTCTGTGTAATAACAGTACATTTAACAGTTTAATCAAACTCTTAAAAATACATAAAAGAACATTCAACTATACTTCTAATTACCCACCCGAAAACAGGAGACAGGGTTAAAAGAACCAACAGAGTACATTATTGTGTGAACTTTCCGACATGTCAGCATATTACTTAATTGGCTCATCTTGAAACCATCACACTACAATAACTGATCTCATTGTGACAAGAACACTGGGAAGCAATCTATAAATGAAACACCGCTATGCTAGTCACTGTCAGACTGCATGGGGATCACAGACATCTGAACAATTCTAATGAATAAAAATCAGCTGTCAATTACTCTCAGTATATCCCTTCCCAGAAATCTTTTGAACATCTACTGCATTAAAGATGTATATTTATATATATATATATATTTATACATATATATATATATATACACACATCAGAATAAAAAAACAAGAAACTACGTGTTTATTATTTTAATTATTTCGAATCTATTTTAGTTTAATATAAAAACAATAATATTTTTTTAATTGCAAATAATAATAAAAAATGTCCAGCATGGTAAGGTTGGGAGATTGATTATAGAAATACTTTATCAAAATACAAAGTTGAATATGTAAAGTTCATGTACATGATTTCTATCAGATATAAGACTCTAAAAGGGCTGACTCACCATCCCAAGTTCTGCCTTACATTTGGCCAGTCTGCACATTTTTACTGGTGTAAAGACTCATACTTTGCTCAAGCCTTGACATTTAGCTTAAACTGGGATAGTCACTACCACCTCTGTGAGTTTGGTGCTCGTTTCAATTCCTTGATGTGCTTATTAAACATGCAATGCCTAGGTGTGAAAAAGTTATTCCACACCCTGATGAAAGGGGTTACTAGGGTCAGGTGTTTGAGGACCTCAGTGAACAGTCAGACCTGATTTCAGCCAGCCCTTGCTATGACTGACAATCATATATGACTGACAATCATAAACACCTGGAAATATTTAAGGCTCCATCAAACCCATGTCAGAGTCATATAGACCAAATTAAGACGGTTGCAGGCTGTATGGACTCTTTCCAGGAGAAGGAGTCCTGCCAATTTCTCTGAAAATGCAAGAATTATCCAGGAAGTCAGAAAGGACTCTAGCACAGCATTGAGACATTTGCAGGTCTTCATCAGGACACTGGGCAAACATTGGATTCATGGCAGAGTAGATAGGCGGTAACCACTGCTCTTTAAGGATATGAAGGCTTATTGGGGTTATTCAAGAAACTATGAATTTTGTGTTTTTGTTTTAGAGAATTCTGTAGGAAACTGTCAGGCCCACCCATCTGTCAGCTTAAATCCCATTAAGATGTTAAAACACGACCTGAAATGAGCGGTTCAGGCTCAAAACCCCACTAGTGTCAGAGAGTTAAAGCAGTTCTACATGTAGGAAAGGGATGTTAGAGATTGCTACGACAAATGGCATAAACATGTTTTGAGCATTTTCACACATGAGCACTGGGCTTCATACATTTCTTAAATGTTAAATCGTTTTGTCAGGCTCCCATTTATCTAAGATTGGGTTTTAGTTGAATAATAATGCTTCACTCAATTGGAAATATTAACATTAGGTAGAGTACAGCAGCTTAATTTACCGATTTACAAAGCAGCTTAATTTACTGATTTACAAAGCTTTCTACAGAGCTCAGCTACACATACGTATAAAATGAAGACAAGAGGATAGAGACAGAAGATCCTTTTCATACCCACAGTATAGTGCAACTATCCATGCATATCATACTGAAAAATAAAACTGACAGCCAACAATCTGGCAAATTTAGGAAAGAGGCCTAAATGACCCGAACAGGGAAATTATGAATGGTGTTCCAAATGATTATATCTAAACCTCTGCAAGGGATGCTATTGTCACACTCTTAAAGACAGAGAAAACAAGTCACACATAATTCAAACACAACACACAGGTTTCCCCCCAAAGCACCTTTACGCTGTGGGTCTATTAAGAAAATTGTACAAACTAAGTCTTTTGTTTTCTCTGCATCATTAAACCCATACATTGTTTAATGTTCAAGATTGTAATTTTATGATTGATCATAACCAAAGTAATGTTCATAGACTGAGCATCTTGTTTTGATCTAAATGATGTAATAATGCCACATAATGTTCCTATTATGTTCCTATTATAAATTAATATAAATATAAATATTTTTTAAGCCAGAAAATAGCAAGCTGGTATCACACAGGCATGAAAGAGAAATGTAACATTTTTGATTTGAGTATATATATATATTATATATATATATATATATATATATATATATTCATACACATTTATTGCTAATCAAAACAACGAAAGATCGTCACTGTAACACGTTAACAAACTCTTAGGAATACTAAAGGACAATGCGCCCTCTACCAGTTCCATCATACACAGGCACCCCCATGCTTTGACATATTTTATATTATGCACATATAACACATCTCACAAAGCATGCAAACTCCTAGAGCAAGGTCACATCTTCCTGAGATGATACATGTGGAGACAAACAGAGCAGAACATCTGTCTATTATCACAGTCAGATTCAGATTAATGGATGAGAGAGGTGAGGTATAATTCAGTAGAATGACCAATAAAACATTTAGTCATGCTCAACCAAGGACATATAGCTTCTGATCATCTTGTGTTAAGGCTGAAATATGTATTAATCATTTGAATCTTAGCTGGAAGACATGATTAAAAAACCTTAAAAAAAACACAACACGGTGCTGCCGTGAAGTTTGTAAGACTACATCGACCTGTGGAATATACCCTTATAAATACAAAATAATTTAGATAATCAAATAATAACCATAAGATTTTAAAATATGGCGTATTTGGCACCTTTTTTTATAATGTTCCTAAATGCACTAAAAATAAAAGTGACAAAGAGGAAGGGCCATGACAAATATAGCAATAGTTTATAGGAAAAATCAATCCCACCATATTTTTTTTTAGCATGTCAATGTTTTACCATCTGCCAAGCTAAAAAAAACCCCAATATGAATACAGAGCCACATACCTTGACAGTAGCTCCAGGAAAAAAGAGCCAGTTCCCAGTGTCCATTGGATCTAAATTGTCTTCTAACACAACTTGTTTGTGAGCGGCATTGATGATTAGAATGTTGTCCAAGGCCCAGCAGGCTTCATACACATCTCCATCCACAGTGTTCTCTTGTTGCCAGCGAAATTTCACATTCTCACCCTTGGCTTCATGGGGAAGGTAGATAATGTGGATAATTGTTGTAACGTTTGAAGGCGCACTGTAAAATGATAACAAGGAAGCATAAAACACTACATTTCTAGAAATGGCACTTCTAGAAATAATGTAATTACTAATAATTATTATTACTAATAATGTAATAATTTACCCACCTCTATTTAGAGCATTTTCATTTATGATAGCAGTGACTTAGCAACAGCATCCAACACTATGCACTGGCACACCATTATTTATGTATTGTTCTAAATAGCTCTCTATTCTATCAATTAGGATTTTATACTCAATTTAGGAAACCATACAAACACATAATTAATATATTAAAGAAAATTCCTTGATATGTCTGAGTGATAATCGTATTAATGAAAGTGATTAAATGTGATCCACCTTTTATGATGTAATTATAATTTTTATCTTATACTGTTTTATATTTTTTTTTACTTAAAACTAAATCTTAATTATACCTTTAGAAGATATACGCTGTTTATTAAGTTTTATAACTATTTATGTCACTGATATTATTACATATTAATTATTTGCATGTTTATTTATACATAACGATAATACAGTATGTCTTCATACTAATATCTTATGAAATAATAACCAATTTCACTGACAAGCTAACAGGATAATAGAGTAGCACAATTGATAGGACAATACAAAAGGAAACTTTGCAAGTCTTTTAAATGTAATTCAAACCAGATACAAACAAAAATAAATAATCCTCTTAAGAACACAGACAGTAATAATAAACATCTAAGTAGACAAACACACCTGATTCTTCCCAGAACAGACCAGCTTGAATTATTATTTTTTGTGTAGGACACCACAATACCAGGATCTGAGTAGCTGAATCGACAGGATCCCGAGCCTGTAAGATATAACCGTGTTAAGGAAACATTAATTGTACCCTAACAGCTCCAAATGGCAAGTGACCCCAGTACACAGAACTCATTTTTTCCATACCTTAAATTACTAAATCAATAATGAAATGTCATTAGAGCTTTCGCTGAGAGTAAGCAGCTGATTTGCCAAAGCTTTAGAAGTCTGAATTGATATAAAAGTGATAAATCACGACTCAACTGTGTAATCTAGTACAGATTTCCCAGGGGAGCAATATGAATTATGTGCACACTATGAAAATGTACATAGTACTGACATTTGACCTAAATAATCCATTTCAGAAAATCTATTGTGTTAATTTATATTGATACATCAATTCAATATATATAATATATATATGTATATATATATATATACCCTATATATATATATATACCGTATATTTATATATATATATTTATATATATACATATATATACACACAAACATACACAACTCTAAAATAACAAAACATAGTAACCATTGAGTTTAAAAAAATCATTGGCTATACTGGATTTATTTGTTATTGGATATATGGGAGTTCGTATTTGTGAAGGACAGGGTTTGTGCATATATATATATATATATATATAAAGAAAAGGAGGAGAGGGTGAGAGGGGTTTTCATGCTGTTAGCAACACCGTTTTAGCTGAGGAGGCGATCAAAGCTCTTTTAAAGCAGATGGCTGTCGTCATTGTATATGGCGCATGTTGTGCAATCACATGGGGCTCCTGCAGCAGTTTTCGGGGTTGCTGAATGCCTCAATAGCCTGGCATTAGAGCAACATCGTTTGGGAAAAGAAAGCAATCTTTAATCGCTTTCTAAGCTCGATAAATCCCATGAGGTGCCAGGCACAAAAATGTTTTCTTAAAGGGTTAAAGTTCCATGAAAGGTTTAATTGTAGCAATTTAATTTTAGTTTAATTGGCTGTGTGCCTCTTGTCAGCTATGCTATCCTTACAGAGAAGGTGTGAGGCATCCATCTTTTTGATGGCCTTCACATTGCCAACGGGTCTTCCATATTCCATAGCACTTTTCGTGCACATTTTAAATGTAACTGCCTATTAATGGCGCTTCATAGACAATAACTTAAAACCCATACATGCTGTGACCTTAACCTGAAAGGAGTTTGGTCACAATATACATATACTGACACGCTTAATACGTTTCATCATTTATAAAAGTTTATAAGACTTGTATGAAGCAAAACTGAAGGGTAACGAAACCCGTTTTATTAAGCTTTTATGAAGTGTGTACTATTTTGAGGTAAAGAGCTGTCAACTTGTTCGATTTTGTATATAAATAAATGAAGCAAATGAAGGGCAGTTGAAAAGTCAATTCATGTTTACTTTGAGCCCATCTGCTGCCACTGCCAGTGTTCCACTAACTGAACATCTGCCGTCCATCTTTATACTTTGCACCACACTAGGGCTCCAAATTTTAATCATATTCATTTATTTTACTTAGATGAGCCACGTTCATAACCAATCAACCTCATCCTTAGTTTGTCAAATACATTCATACAGCATGAAAGATGAAGCTAAGCTCCGTTCTATACAGTAGAATGAATAGACACATAATGAGAGGAAGATTAAGACATCTCCCACTGTTTTAATTTGCAAAAATTCTGCATCAATGCAAAATCACCGTTAGTTATTTCAAGCAATGAATTCTTCTGGGTTTATTGAGTCACTACATCTATTGTTGTTAAAATGTAACGGTTTCTAGACATTTAAACATATCTAAGAGTGTTTATGTGCTACACATCAAAGTTTGATACAGTATATATATATATATATATATATATATATATATATATATGTCCAGAACTGAACTTAAATCAAATGCTATTTCTAGCCTGAATGCACCCTTCATATAATTTTGTTATATAAAATGTAGAACCATGCATCAATGTGTTACCGCAGTATTGTATGAAGTGTAGAAATAATAGAGGTCAGAGGGGGGTAAAGCTACGAATGGGCTTTGAGTCCCAAGAGATACAAACACTCTGCTTCTGCTGATAATCTATAGATTAGATTATATTAACTTCAGTCTCTACCAAGCAAGAGAGAACATGTATGTGCTAAGGCATAGACCGCCATACTTATAGACTTACCAGAGCTTCCCCCTTGACCTCTTAAGGCTAGGGTTTAGCCAGATAATTTATCCTGCACCAAACTTTGTGCTATTTTAAATGTATTCTAATTCAATGTAAGAGTGACGAATCATGTATTTTATTAGCCAAACATTGTGTAAAACGGATGCACTGTTTGTTAACATGTAGCCCAAACTTACCAATAGAGAACTGCAGAATGGATGCTGTGCTTGTGTTAAGGTTCACTGTTGTCTGCAAAAAATGTTGGTATTAATAAAATAGTGTCCCAGGCAGCCCACAATAAAGAATACATTTCAAATCACCTTAAAAGTACGCATTCCCTAACACTGTCCAAATTGCATGCCATTATTGGCCGGTAAAAGCAGCCATTCAATGGCAATAAATCATTCTCATTGAATTCAATATGAGTGCTTTCTGCACATGTGAGCAGGGGTCTTTCCACTTGGAATGCTTGCACTAGTGAGTGCTGGACCTGGTTGGCTTTTAGTATACCACACGTGTGCACTGACAAGCAGGAGATGTGTTTGGTCAAACATATATCCTTCAAGCCACGAAGCTGAGAGTTAGAGGGAAGGCAAATGCAAAGGAGTCTGCTGAATCCCTCCATGTATTTGCAACTATAATTTAAAGGGGAAGCTCAGCTAGTGTTTTTTCGGTCACTGAATCTTTGCTAAAAATTGGGTTTTATATTTAAAGGCCAAAGTGTCAAGATTATCAAGGTTTATTACGTTTCCTTTTATAGCAATGTGTACAAAATAATTCTTTAATTAAGCAAATTATTCATACTTTTTGGCAGTGAATACTGTACTATTAGAAAACCAAATCTAGTTTTTCATTTATATTAAAAAACTAAATGTGTGCTTGTGGATTTTTCTTCTTGGCTGAAAATCATAGATTCTTTCTTTCACCAATGTGCGCCTATTATTTGAAAAAGGGTTTGTTGGTTGTTTTTTTTCTGTCTAAAATCTTAATATCATCAACCTTTCTAGAAAAACACAGTTATGCTAAAAATTGAAAAATGACTTCTAACTTTAGCTGGATGCAGAGGACTTTTCCATATATAGTCCAGTAACTCTGTGCTTACTTAGTGGGTACGCCATATGCTCTCACTCATTGTTCAATGCATCAGAGTTCAATCATCATAGGTTAGTCCTCCATTTGTTTTACAGACAATTAGTAGAAATTAAAATTCAGTACTAAATTTGGTCATTAAATACATACTGTAGTGTAGAGGCATATAATTATAATGGCTGAATTTAATTTAACCAGCTATTTTTTCAGTGCTGCGAGGATCACACCTTACTAAAAGTAGTTCAATCAATTTGCAGATGAGCTGTGATCATGCAACAGTAAATACATTATGTTGCTTATCAGAGGTTATTAAAAGAGAGTAGAAAATCCATGAAAAACAGAAAAATATTGTTTGAATAATTACTGTATATCAAGGATGAAAAAAGAACATTTAGCCGGCCAGTGTTTTCTTTTTTGTTTACATGGTTACTCCATAACATACTTCATATAAGCTGGATGGTATTCAATGGTTTTTAGTATACCATTAAATGTCTTGGTAATTGGTAGGAAACAATTGCAATTTCTTTTGCTTCCTGAAAAAATAAGTATTCTGGATAGATTAATCTACCACTGGTGATCTCTAATTAAAAATTGGGAGCAGTGTCCACCCGGCTACAGTGAAACATAATTTGGTAACAAGAACTTGATGTGCTGCAAGCTGTGTTTGGAGTTGAAATTGAAATCAGAAGAAAATGACATACATTTGTGATAAGGTTAAATGTAGTTGGAAGGACAGATAATGTAGATCTGGAGGGGCTAACCTTGAGATATATGGATCGAGAGGGCCCAATGAACAAAGGGTGCAAGACCTCCGTGGAAAAACAACTAAAACACCAGCATGAGTAGGAAAGAATATGTGCTCATTCCATTTAAGACAGGGACCCACAGTTTATCTATCCATAAACAACACTCTTCTCATGAACTAGCCTTTCCAAACTTAATTTACTCAGTTCATGTAGAAAACAGGAAAAGAAAGCACAATATGCTGCTATATGTGTTATTTGCACAAAATACTAAATTATAGGCCAGGATGATGGGGAAACATGGCTTGTTTCCTTCCTTTGCGGTGGATGTTTTGGCTGTACCTGTCAGATATTCCACATTTAGATCGTAGAGGGTTGTAGCTAATGTACACATTCCATTATTAATTTTTTTTTAAAAAATACTAAAAATGATGGTATCCTTGGCCAAATGTACAATACGATAAGCTGTGACAGGTTGAAACAAAAACTTTTGATGTCATTCTTTTATTATTTGACTAACAGTGTTTATTAGTTTGTAACAATTTAGTTCTGCCCTTTTCTTGTATGTTTACACCCTTCATTTACAAGAAAAGACCAACTTACCAATTCTCTTTCCCCGTATGGATCACAGAATGTGACAGCGCTCCCATGCATAATCACACCACATTGTTCTCCAACCCCACAGTTCCTGCACTGCATCCTGCACAAACAAAAATAAAATCTATGACACCCGCTGATCCAGAGGATGTGCCAGGAAGATAAAGAACATTATAAAATTTTAGCACTTAAAACAACCACAATGCACACAAAAAAGACGGCTGCTGCCTTTACTTGGGACTTCCTGGGTGATAATTTTGCTGTTTTGCTCACATCACTGTGAGCCATCACATCCTGAAGGTGGCTTTCATTTTATGGTGCAATTTTATGTCATACATATTTTACATAGTTTAAAAGTTTGGATGATGACTCCCAGTCTGTGTCTTTTTATTTTTACTGATATGCGCTTGAATCCATAGAGTGGAAACTTTTGTCTGTGAATGTTCAATTTGCTGAGTTGGATTTTGCAGGTGTTAGTCACGTTAACCCAACGTGTAAGGGAATGAATCAGCCCCTCTGAGTGCCATCCCTGTAACAGAGCACAAGGCCATTTCTTATTCTGCAAGGCTTTGCTGCCTCTATTTATGCTTTAAACAGGTACAGAATAACTGTGATCCACAACATACCTAACTACCAATTTGTGGTTACTATACATATCTATATATTGTAATGTAACAGACATGACCAATTCCTGGCACTACAAAACTGCTGGTAATGTGTATGCAAGAAGGCCATGAGACATTCCAGCAAGAGGACTACTGCAGGGAGGCCTCGGGCTAGAAAGCTGCACCTGAGACTCATTAGGGGCCGTTTCAAAGCTTTTCAATATGCGTCCAACATTATTACTGTGGTGCTGCTGGGAACAGATCATCATCAAGGGCAAATTAACATCTAGTTCCAGGCTAATGTTTCATCCGGATTCAGATAGACACACAAGGTTTTCAAAGACTCGGGCAACCTTACCGCAGGGAGGAAGATGACACTTGCTTAACAGCAACACGTGCCCAACTTGTATAAAACAGCAATGCTGGCAATGTATAGACATTTGAGTGCAGGCAGCAATATAGGAGCATTTGTGTGGATACTGATGGAATTATGGGCAGTACACCGCTATAGGAACAGGGCAGTGCAGTACGCTTGGTACATTGGTATTGGCATATGTACAGTTACATATACATAAGTACAGGAAACTAGTTTGTATGGAACAGGTATTTAGAGGAGTCATACTTGTGAGCGCAAGGCATTGATTTAGGAAAGTAAACGAATATTAGCAGAGAGATCACACGTGGGAACTGTTGAAAATGTAAGTTATTCCCTAATTAGTTAACACTAGCTAATTTTTAATTAGTTCAGTTGCTGAAATCTTTGCTGAACACTTGCTATGCTTCATCTCACATTTAAGATTCACATCTAGAAACCTGCTGAGCTGCAAGAGAGTTAAGATAAAACATTTCTTCTGCACTGAATCAACTATGCATGAAATAGGGTCAGCCCCGGCTCTGCATTATGTATACCTATTTCCAAGCGTGATTTCTTAAAAGATTTAACTATGTATTATATATGGTCAGTCAGGGTTGGCACTGTATAATGCATATAAATATTTAATATGAAGTCAAGTAATCTATGGTTTAATGAATTAAACCCTAGTGTGTACCAGGCAGAGACTAGCGATCGCAATAAGGGACTGCTTTTACCCTCAGGAGGCATGACACCAGCTGGCTTATCATTAATAACCCCTATTTTGTATATAATGTAGCCTCCAATGTAGCCTGAGGTTCATGGTTCACAGCAGTAAGTGTTTTTACCCTCTTGAGTGCCAAAAAGCACGTGCCAGACTTAGCAGTGTATTACCTTTTACTCATGGTACCCAAAGAGCTGGAATACTTCATTAAATGTTAGAATAAGAAGCAACTCTCTGTTTGGAGACTGATTACAAGTTTGCATGGCAGACTAGGGATAGCACTAGAGTCCCAAGGAAAGGATGCATCTTTCAAAGAGAACCTATGATTTAATGGACACACCTGCTCTTTTTGCAGGTTGCTGACCAGCACATATGTGCCCTGGAAAAAATGATTCTATATATTCTATATTATGTGTAGGCTGAATGTGCGAGGTCATTTTCAAGAATCCTTTAAATTACGAATGACTGTTTCAATCCTTCTTACAGAAGAAATCCGCAAAGTTGCCCTTCATTACAGTGGAGTTGGTGGTTTAAAACTGCTGATTTCCATGAAACTCATCTACAAGCTCCCACATTACTGAATAAACCCATCTATTTGATGAGAGTGCTTCAGAGACTACCATAGGAATCAGAGAGGTTTCATGAAATCATTTTCTCATTCACTGGGCTTTAAAATGTAAACCTATGTGATTTGAGCTGGGTCTTCCACCAGCTGCTTAATATAATGTTTACGGATGAGACACACTAACTTGCCTAGACATGAAGCATAAATGTTAAGTCATTACTATTGCCAGTCTTGGAGTTTAAAGCCTTTGTTTTTCATTCTTCATCCATGAATGTTTATACAGTAGTCCAACTGGCTTTAAAATATGTATGACCTCCAAACGGCACTGTGTATCCAACTCTACATGTCACTGAATCCATTGACACTTGTCTTGCTTATCTTCTAATATCCATGCCTGGTTGCCAGGATGTTACCTTTTTGCACCGTATCTCATCCAGCATTGTAATGAACGGGAAACATCTGCTGCCTCTCATATATCTTTCACACTTTCATTTTCTTGCAGTTCCAAGTGTCAGCAATGCAACGCAGAACACACGTCCATAAGTGGACGGGGAGAATTTTCTAAATACTTTTACTATTTGGAACTGAAAATGGGACGTGATGAACAAGAGCTCATAGTGTTCTTTCCCTCTAGTAGGTCATGTATTTTAGCTAAAATGAAATCAAAACAGTAATCTTTGTAACTCAAAAGAAAGCCCACATTATAAACATGTAAAAGTCAGAACTAAAAATCAGCTTTTGATAGCAGCGGGGGTTGCTACCATGTCACCTTTTCCAACATGATGTCTCCATGTTGGGATTTAGATGCCAAGAAAACCTGTACCTACATTGCACAATGTTTCTGGCGAATTATTTGAACTAACAAAGGTAAAAAGCATACCAAATGTTTGGATTAAGTTCCTGCTTGAAGGAGTCAAAGTCGTCTCTCAAAATGATACCGTCTTTGTGAATTTCAGCTGAAAAGAAATGCATGGATATTTAATAATAATTATATTATGATAGCTATTTATAACATGTATAGAAAACAGTAACATGAGCACTATGAAATAGTAAATTGACAGTTACTGTGTAGGGTATTGAAGATATGGTAACTAAGAAGTATATTAAAAATCTGTTGAGCATAGGCTAATAACATATAGCTTAGTACCTAGAAATGCATGCACCATATAGAGGAGAACATGTTACTGTTGCAGAGCTCACCTGGGGTCCTGTTTTTAAATACACTTTTGTGGATACACAAACATGTTAATTAAGAAGACCAGGGCATTTCCTTACATCTTTTTTTTTTCTTTTTAGGTAACACACCTCCTCAGTGAGGCCACAGCTACCTTTATGAATACTGGTACCCAGGACATGCATCTGTTTCAGGGTCTACAACCTACCACAGGTGCTCTAAGCATTGGTTCCCTCATTGTACTACCCTACTGTTTCAGTCTGTCTTCTCCTCATCCCCCCTTCTATCCCTTTATAGGGAGGGTTCTCTTTAGTGGCATAAAACAAGACTGCTGACCCACTATGACCAAATATGATCTGTTTTATGGCCGATGGAATAGCATATTGAAAAGTATAGTACAGTTTGACCTATTCAAGACATCATCACCATGGGAAGAGTAACAGAGGAAAGATAGCACCATATCTCATTCATTGTTAGGTAGACCATTATGTCAGCAAAATGATGATGACATATTTGCATTTGGACCGCAGTAAACTGATGATGTGATTTGGTCATTGGGGTCTGTCAAAAACTGAAATTAATGTCCTGGAAAACAGCATTAATGTTTTGGGGGAAAAAGTTATGTTTTGGTTCCGTAGAATGTGTTGGTGGCACAGATCCAAGTGATAAAGTATGATTGCATAACTCTTAAAAAAGCTCAAAATGTAATTGATGGCAGCTTACCTAAATTTGGACGTAAAGGGGCTTCTGTTGGAGCTGAAAAGATAAAATGAAATCTTTGAATGAAGTCTTTGAACACAATGTCTTTATTATATAACGACCTTAAACTATCAAATCAAAAGAACTTTCTTTTATTATTTGGAAAAAATGCCATAAAATAAACTCTTAGTCATGGTTTTCTTTAAGACTTGACGTGACTAACACACATCATTGTTATATTATTAGAATTATATAATTATAAATTGATGTTACCTTCTAAGAGACTGCAGTATTTGATTTTTCTTTCTTTTAATGACCATTCTTTTTTTTCTTTTAAAGCTTCATCATTTGAAAATTCTGGAAATGTTGCCTAAGGTTCTCCTTGTCTTAACTTGGAAGTCTGATTAAACTTCTTTATCTTAATATTGTAAATTATATAGAGTCATAAGTCATAAAAAAATACAATTTAATGAGTTCTCGAATTAAGTTTTATTTTACCTCCATGAGATTAATTCCTTTATTAAATTCAATGTGTGATGGTGGTTGCTACAGCTAGAAGTTTCAGCTGCAATCATGATGATCGTTAACTTTATATAATATACATCTCCCACATTGTTTTGAGCTCCTTTTCAATAGCCTGTAAGTTATTTGTGATTTAATTGTTTTGGGTTTTTTTGTTACACCTGCAATGTCAAGCTTTGGTAGTCTAATAGATTTCAATAAAATTAGCTGTGCACCTGGGAAACTAATACTAAAAACGATGCCAACTAAATTGTTACTTTTGGTAACTGTTGCATTTTATAACTCTTAGTAACTGCTGCCATTGACATTAACAAAGAACACCAATCTATTTCTTTTAATTTTATGGCGGAGACAGGGATAATGTATACAATGCATGTACAGTGATTGGGAGAGAAAAATATAATAAATACATACAAAAATACATAATGAATAATGATAATCAACTTATAAGTTCAACTAATTAATCAATCAATTTATAAATGGTATATGCGTGTGCGAATCGTTTTGGCTGAAAGTTGTCTGTGGGTTTGTGCTGAGACAGCGGTCAAAGTAAAAGTTAAGGATTTTGAAGGTTTCTGCTAGTAGTGGTGCCAGTGGAGTTATCGTCCATAAAAGAGTTTGATGTAGTGTGCTCCAAACTTAAAAAATAAATACAAAATGTTTTGTTTGAATAGCAAATCACTAAGAAACACAAAAACATGTTTTTAGCCCTGACTAAGGGATATTTGTTCCATATTTACAGTTAATGAGCTTAATTGTTGAAGTTGCAGGTCATTTATTGATCTATATAGATACATATTAAGAACAATAATACCAACAGCTTTCACAATATCATAATAAAATTTATTAGGTTTGACCTTTAGATACTTAGAATCAGAAAATAATTAATACTTTCTCTCCGTATTTCTGGGGAGAGCAGCAGGTGAAGTAACCAAGCTTGGATCAAAACTCAAAATGCATGAATTGCATTCATACAGGGAATAGTGAAGCTTACTAGTGTATATCACTGATCCCAGAAAACAAAGCATTACTTTTCCTTGAATGTACAATGTCATTAAAAAGAGATTGTGAGCTTTTTAGCTCTAACTTCCAGTTAAACAAGCATGCCTAAGCTGAACAAAGTTAAAAAATATATTGGACACACCAGACAACACAATATCAGGTTGGATAACTAGATAAATATTGAACTTAACCATTAATCATCACTTTCAAAATGTACATTCCAACACCGTGCTATACAATAACACACCTAGCATGTTTCCTCTAAACAGACATAGTAAAAGGCTTACCTCATATGCAAAATTGAAAGTGCTTAAACAGACACACCAATAACAAGTGATTTGGATGCTGAGCCCTCCATTTAATTAAAAGCTTAATTAAAAGGTCTAATGTCTACGTTGCACCTACTTACATAATGAGCATTTGCATTAGACACACTTTAATCAGCATTTGATTTATTTTTTAGAACCAGCTTTGATGTGGCCCATCAGACATTTAAATTATTCTCCTTACTCGAGGCGAGCAGATTTCACATATGAGAATGCGTTGAGGACAATTTGGCCCCAAGAACTGTAATCATTCACTGTTTTGGATTAAAGTGTGGATGAGACCCTGAGGGGAACACAAGAGGTAATAAGGGCTCAAAGTCTTCTGTCTTTGGGTAATAGTATGAGGCAGGGCCCACAGTTTTAGTGCTGTTTTTTCTGATCCCAACAAATATTGTTAAAAAATAAGAAAAACACTAAAATGTAATGTGGTGGAAAAATTCACTAAATTATTATCAAGACTGTTTGTCTACATGCTAAGTACATTTGTAAATGCTTTGCAGGCATCAAGTATTTGTATAAATATATCTATGTTTTCCTAAATTTGTGCAAATGTATAAACCAAATATGAAAGCATTACTTATTAAAAGTAGCAGAGAGTATATTAAGCAGCCAACATTTTTGTATAAAGGGTCTTGTGTTTCTTTACTACATGCCTCCAGAGAATCAATTTATCAATATGATGCCTAGGAGGCCATGTTTACTCTTCATAAATATGTACATATTCTTTATAGTATTTATTCCGGCATTTATGTATATTATGATTAAATATTTACTATGTGAACACAGCTTAACCATGTTTTCATATTACAAGGTGATAACCAGTAAACATTAACACTACTTTTTTTTCTTGTTGGTCTTAAAGCTGATGTCCCATGGTCCCTCATTAGTAGACATGAAAGGTAACAACCATGAGAATTATAAAAGGACAAATGCCTTAAGCGTTTACAAAAAGATGAGCTGTTGTCTTCTTTGATCACTAAAATATTGCCTTACAATGACAGATATTAAAAGGTCCAGGGGAAACAAAACAGATATTAGATTTTAATGTAACTTAACTTACCACCGTGCTCACATAGCTGCTGTGCCAGGGCATCCTTGAATATCACTTGACCCCTGTGAGTCGCTGTAGCCCTGCAACATATAAGAGTTAGTCATTGTTATGAGTGCAATGGGTTTACTGGTGTTATCTTGTATACAGTTTAACTATGTTTTCTATGTTTTAATTCAAATGATATATAAATAATCCCTGCTCATTTTTCTCTCATCAACTAGGAGGAATATGTGCCTCTGATGAATCCTTATGACAACATTGTGATATCACATATACTTTCTTGAGGCTGTCTCGGCAAACCTTTGCTTAAAGGAATGGTTAAACTTCTGCTTAGAGCAATGGGCAAACTTCTGCTTAGAGTATTGGGCAAACTTCTGCTTAGGGCAATGTCTTGGTTTCACAAATTTCCACCTTTCCCTCCTGACTTCCTTTGAGTTAATCACTAATTTGCTTAGCTCTAGATGTTAGCACCCCCCCCCCCACTTCAGATCCACTTTATGCTTAGCAGACAATACTGCAGGGCCTATGATATTTATCCCAGATATGAGTAAGTGACATCGCCCTACTCATTTTTTTTTTAAACCAAGTTTATCTACTTGTAGACACAGGGAAATGTACTGATGACAAATTAAATGCAAAACAGGTTTACAAAGGAAAATAATGACATTTGGTATTAATATACTGTATAACATTAGCACTGGAAAAAGATTTACCTTAAAGATGCTGTTACACTTGTAACAAAACTGTAATTGCAAAAGCTTTGTAATGATCAAAAAGCCTTTTAAACTTAAACTTGGATGAGCGAACAGAACGTGCCTTAGGAACACAGGAGTGATGAGAGTGATAAAAGGGCCTCTGTACACATATAAAGGTATTCAAAATCAGCCTTTTCCAGTTGCAATAGTCATGTACAATATTAGCAGTGTGAAAACTGTATTCCTGATCCATTTGATGTTATTTTAATATACATAATTTGTTTTTCTTTAAAAAACAAGGCCCGCAAACTTTTGAACAGTAGGGGGAACAAAATAATTAATAACACTTCTAGGAAGATAACTATATCTGCAAGCAGCTTTTTCGAGGGCATGGTTTATATGCTGTTCATTTCACCTTCAATAAATTCATACCTATGCCACGTTATCCTGTATACCTTAAAAAAATACTGTGAAGGTCATAATGAGAACAATCTTCAAAAATAGTAAGTTTAATTTCAATGTTGACACAATGCCAAATACCTGATCATTTCTTTTCTGAACATGACTTGAAAGGCTCATTTCAATATCTAGGAAACCTCATGAGACCTCTCTTCTGACTTCTGTAAGTCTATAGTCTGCAATGTCAACCTCTAGGGTTTATTTTTTTCAACCCAAAGCTGTCAGCTTCATTCTATACTAGCAGGAGTAGGAGTTTATTTGAGGCAAAAACTACATGGAATGCCTGAATATTTATATTATTTGCCCTATTTTATAGCTCTTGGTATCGTTAAAGACGATCCCAAATATTGATGCTAATTGGACTCCTAAGAACCTTGAAAGAGTGAAGAAGCTTCTGCAATGTTTGAAAAGCAATACAATTACAGTCTTTGCAACAGAAATCTTCTCAATTTGTTAGCAGAAGATTTCACTGTTTAAATTGACCACTTTTGTAGGGTACCGACCTAGTCCTCTACCGCATATTGTGTCAATGATATTGAGAATGGCCCTACATGAGGTTCCCCAGTCTAAGCTTATGTGTGGCTCCGGATTCCATTTTTTGTGACATAGGCACCAAAGTGAAATATATATATATATATATTATATATATAATATATATATATATATATATGAAAGCATGAAACACACAACATTTTAAACACACATTTAAAAATGTAATGATGAAAATACCACATACAAAAGACTATAAATATTATTAGATTATTTCAATAATGATCAATTTAATGGGGATTTCTGTGCACATTTGGATTGCTGAAACTGTCAGAATGGTATCCCTATAAATCCCATCATGGTATATCCATCCAAGCTATTTTCAAAAAATGCATCCATTGGTGACCACATTTTACTCCAATCAATCTATCCTGGCCCAATATACTCCCATCTTTGTGCTGACCTACTTGCAGGGGCCCTTAAACACCAATGGAGCATTTGTCTCACAGTGTCAAAAACAATAATAAATACATGATGCTTTTTGGAGGCAGAATGAAAGGATTTTGGAGGAAGTATTCTTAAACACTTTCTGTCACAGCAAGTGTCTCCTGTAAACCATAGGCAGTTTCAACAAAATTTGATGAATCCCTTCCCTATGTTTATAGGACATCTCAGTTAAGAGAAGCATTTTATTTCAAAATAAACCAAGGAGCCGATTTAAACACATGCTTAAGAAAAAGCTTTAACCAGATTGATCGCAAGATGAAGTCAGGGCTGGAATTACGGTGGAGCAATTGTTGTGAGAGCTTTTTGTCTAATTGCTCAAGGGCCTCGAGTGTCTTAATCTGACCCCCAGAAATATTAGGGTATGTGTAGGAGGGACAATGATATCAAGCTAGGGAAATATGGCACAATAGGTTTGACATCTGATAATGATGGTTAGCTATTTTTAAGATACACTATTAAAAATGTAGACCATTTATTGTATTCCTTTGCATTTACTACCAGAAAATGAAAGGTGTATTATTTAGTTATAAAGCAGATCAATTATGGTGTTTAAAATTCACAATACTTGTTATCTGGGTTCTAATAACAGTGATACAACATAGTCAATATATAATATTCATTTTTACTATTATTTAATTCATTTTAATAAAATTACAAGCTAATGTTGCTTTTGTTTAAGAGTGCATTGCTTATCTTGAGTGACATTCTATGGAGTTTAATTAAGTTAATAAATGTACATTTAATATAACTCTTGTCAGGTCACATTATTCTAAAGATTTGCTTTTAGCTATATATTGCTGAGTCCAATTACCTTCATAATCTCTTAATTCACTGTCACAAACTGTTTCACATAATTAGGATAAAAAGCGTCAATTATTTGCATGAATCTGTGACATTTTATATTGTAAAGCTGCTGGCATGGTCAAACACAATAACATAATGCATAATCTGCTGACATACAACTATTTACCAAGTGGAGATGAGACAACAGCAATATTAATATTTAAAAAAATAATGCTAATATTACAATCTTATTTCTCCACCTATTTTTTTCTTCTATTATATTTACAGTTTCTGAAATAAGTAATGACTGAAGAAATAAGTAACAAATCAAATGAATTAATAATGTCATTGATCTTATTACTCTGATTTATTTTCAGTTAAAAGCATTACCAAAATGTAATAGCACCTTTTGGATGGTACGCATGAGCCATTAAATGGTGCACTCCAGGCTTAGACAGGTAAGAACTTTGGGCTCAATTCAATAGCCTAACTAAACCTTAAAAAACATTTAACAGCCTGACTAGACTTTATACAACAACTGACACCCTACCGTACACATTTACAGAAAATGCTACATTGATACTTACTTAGAAAACTGTAAGATTCCAAATTCCTAAAAAAATCATGTGGCACTGATGGCATTAAAAATACTTGAAAGCTTATGGCTAAGATTTATAAAACAAGAAAAGCCATGTGAGAAACTAGCTCACTTCTGGTTCACAATCATACAATATCTGTGTTTCGGAAGTCAGTCTTTATTTAGTAGTGGTTTGGAAACCCTAGGTGTTCCCTGTATATGATACAATTCTTGCATCAGTATTAATTACTGCTCATTCATTACTATATATAAAGATATAGATTATTTCTTTTACACAGTCTATCTATGGAGTAGGCAAGTTTAATCAAGCATTGGTACCTTGCGTACACATATCACGTACTAACCAAGCTTCCCTTGGAAAACTGTACTTTTGTGTCATAGCCAAGAACATAGCACCATCTGGGATAACAGTGTATGTATTTACTATGCTCAACATTATGTTTTCCCCACAATTACCATATGGGTAATTATCATTACAAACAAAATCATGCGTCATTTATACATATCAATAATACTGCAAATTTGTAAATGGAGAAAAGAACATGTTATGATAAAATCAATTTAATATCTGTCATATTTTGCATAGGTCTCAGATGTAGGTTTGATACCTTGATTTTTTAAATTTTTTTATAAAGTAGTCAATATCATGGTGTGTGATCCATAACGTTATTGATATCTCTAATACCTTCTCTAACAAAGCGAAAAAACCATTAGGACATAATGTTATCATACTCAAAGCATTTAATCAGCCGTTGGCCACACTAGATGACCAGATCTAGGGAGGTGGTAAAGGAAAGTGCATGACTAAATCCTGTATTTGTGTTTCCCCAGTCACAGTATTTGTGTTCCAGTCTAGAACACAGTAAGAAAAGTTTTAATGTTGTTCTATGTGAGAGTACTGGTCATTTTCCTGTTAAAATAGTCCACCTGTCCCTAGAACAGGACTTACCTAAAAGACTGCCAAGATTTCTTTTAATGGGAGCTAGTTATGTTTCATAAAGAATTTCAAGATATGCTATAGAAAAAATTAAACTAGGTTAAGATAGGTTAAGAGCGATACAGCTCTATTTAACTACACGCATGCTGTATATATTTCTCTTTATTGTTAGGGGTTAGGGTGTAGCACAAGCTGCTCTGTGACAGTCTGAGAGAAAGATGTAGCTCATAAGCCACCAGCTGTAGAGTCTGATTTAAAAAATGAACTATTAGAAAACCCTATGATTATACCTGGAAACGCAACTCTCTCTGTGTGTGAATGCTGAAGGGCCATTTTTTAAACCTATTAGCCCATTTACCAGTTGGTCTAGTGGGGGACTAAGGAAATTGGTTCCTCAGCAGTCATGGACCTATTTTCTGCTGCGTGCTACCTGTCCATATGTGCTGAAGTATTTGACCACAATAAATGTTGTGCTTGGCTTACTTTTCTCCCCAAAGATTTTGGACAATGAAACATAATTTTGAAAACCAAAATCTTTGAAATGCATTTATCAAACCTTTTGTGTATTATTCTTGGCATAAACATTATTATTTTCATTTTTATGTGCGACCCTTTTACTACATTTACCTGCAAGACATAAATGTATCATTAGCATGAACCATTATTTATAAGAAAAATATAATCTACTAGGGAATGAAATATGATGATTTTCTATTTTATGTTGATCATAAAAGCAATGAATCACAGAACATGATGGATAAAGGCATTTAATTATGAGCACCTCAAAGCATGTTCCCTCCCCATATTTATAAAAGTACATTGGAGCTTATTGGAGTCCAGGTCCCAGCAAATGCGGTAAATGCAGCCAAAGTACTGATTGATGATCTGGACAGCAGCCCAGAAGCCTCTGTTGCTTCCCTGTGTACTTTCATTTCCAGTAAACAAAACCAATAAAACATAATAAAATAAAAAAATACTTCCGACTGATGACAAATTAGTCACAGAACTTTCACAATTAAAGAAAACTTGTTTTGCATCTACTCTATGCTTTGGGAGTTGTGCCCAAATGTAAAATGAAATTCAGGAGTATAACCAAAGCATTCAGATATAACATCTGTTGCTGGAGAGTACAATACAAGTTTAGTGTTAGTGGTCTAGACCTGTTTTGTGTTCAGGGGGGGTGACAAAAAGTATTTACGTCACGTTAAGTTATCACCAGTTTATTCTTTTTTGTACCTATTGTATATTTCATAAAAAAGACAGAATTGCCAGCAAGTGCCTTTGTGTTGGCAGACTTTGCCGATACTTTCAGAAACATATTTCTCATACAAAGCTGGAATGTGGGGTTATAATAAATTAATTACGGAAAACATATTGCTCTAGGCCAAAATATTATTAGACTTGAAACTTTTTTCTTTCGCATTAACTAAACCAAAAACGTGAACATTTAGAAGCAGTGAAAGGGGTATGAATAAAATTTTAGATGCCTTCTTCTTCTTTCAACCATTTACCAGAATAGATGCATTCCATATGAGTTCTGGACAACCTATGTAACTTTACATCTTTTTTCTAGGTTTGCCCAATAAAAAGGTATTCACTTTAACTAAAGACTATTTACCTGTGGACTAACCCGTTACTATGGATTTACAATAAGGTTTAAGGTCAAACAAAACATTATAGTATTTCCACTGTCTCTATAAAAAAGACATGATTCCACAATATTCTATAAAAGTAGAGGAGGATCAACAATTAAAAAAACAAGTAACAGATGTTCCACTGTAACTGTGTGTCTTGATTGAGCCAGTGACTAATATAAAAATACATACTCAATTATGTTGCCAGGTAACAAATGATCATAATGCCAAAGAAATGTTCACTGTTTTACGAACGAGATGCAACATGAAATCTAGGACATCCTAATCTTCATGTTCAAATGACATTTATATTTTTTTGGGGGGAAAACTATTTTCTAGATTTTGTTACACATAAAGATTAGGTCACATTAGTGCAACTTTTAGGAGCAGCACAAGCCCAATAAACCCTATATATAATATATATATATATATAATAATATATATATATATATACCATTACATAAGTTATGGTGGGTAAAGGAAAACCCTTCCACTTAAAATGAAGGGGGAAGTAGAAGCATTATTAAACCCTCATCTACATAGCTGCCAAATATATAAAAATAATGTCTTTATTTGGTGGCAAACACTCATTTTCCACTATTCAGGATGTTAACGTGATATGCTGCTTTCAGAGGCCGAAATGCAATAAAATATGCATATTTTGGTTTTCTTTCCTGTTTTTTTCCAGCTTATACATAATGAAACATGTATCTAGTTTTGTCACTATAACTAATATATGTTTTTGTTTTATATTTCCGAGTTTCATCTTTAATCAGTGTTGGTTGCAGTAATGATGTCCTTCAAAATATAATAAATTACTGTAGCAAATGACTGGGGGATACAAAGGGCTTGGATGGTAGTTTATCTGTACTGAAGCAAGTTCTCCCAGGGCAGTCTAATAGCACATTCTATTTTCGGTTATCTTGTCCCACCAAATGTCCTTGTCAAATGAAGGACTTCCTTGGGAAGGGCAATGTCTTTGCATACCATTCAGAAATGACATTTAGGTAGTGGGCTCTCTGTATAATAAATGAAGGCTGGCTGTACAAGAGCATGTGGATCTTTGCAAAACCATAAACATGGGGTTAAAAAGCATATCATGGGGCACAGTGGAATATAGGGGGGTATAAGGCATTTCTGGAGGCAGAGTGGCATATAGGAGGGTATAAGGCATTTCAGGGAGGCAGAGTGGAATAAAGGGGGATATAAGACATCTGGGGGGCAGATGTGCATAACTGGGGGGCAGGTTGGCAAATAAAAGGAAATAAAAACAAAAAAATATTATTCTTAATCATAGCTTTTATTAGATATAAAAAAATAGTTTACATGGATTAATATTTACTAGTAATACTTTTTCCCTATAGAGTCATCTTATATTCAGGCTTTTTCTTTGTTTCCTAAATGAATATTCAGATTGTGGGGGTTGTCTTATAATCGAGCAAATACGGTATTAAGTGGAAGTAAACTATGGAGAATGTGCCGATTTGACACAGTCCCCCATAATGCCAATGATCGCCCTTTATACTGGCATAATGAGCAGTGGCACTACAGGGAGCCTGTTTCCCAGTAAGGAGATAGGCATTCTGTTATATGGCAGAGGGGCTGTCACCCCTATACTTGCTACCCTAGGCCAAGTCAGCTGAATGTGGTATGAGTTACCTAGAACAGTATTAGATTTGCAGGTAAGAACATGTCGACCAGTACCAATCAACAGAGGACAACAAGATGCACAAGGTAATCCGGACTTCATTATGATGTTAGTGAAGACATGTCTCAACGTAGGAAGCCCATTGTATATGCCTTTTATTAATTCCACTTTACTAGTAGTAGTAAATAGTAGTAGTTTTATTATGCCACATGTGTTTGCTTTTCAGATAGTTTAGGATCCAATTTTTCTCCCAAAGGATACTAGAGTTGTTTAATCAAAATATAGCCTTGAAAAATACATAAAAAAGCAACTGAACCAGTGTCACTGCTGATATTTATCGTTTTTTCTCTCACCGACGGTAATTTTGTCTGAAGCTGATGAAACAGATTTATTTTCCAAACGATTGCAGTGCTTTGCACATTTACAAACCAAACAGACATTAATGTGTGTCTGTAATAAATAAGCACCCGAAGACCATAAACTGTATTTTGACATTTCAATGGAGGAAAAGGCAATGTCAGAAAAAAGTCTAGTTAGATGTCCAACTTCTAAGATCCATTATCTATAAGACTGTAGATGAGGCCAAAGCAGATCTGTAACTATTACCGAATGCTACGGATCATAGTTCTATACATGAAATCGTGGTATCACCTTTGCAGATTAAAAATATTTATTATTTAAATTATTATATTTATTTAAACCTATTCACATGTACACCAGATACCTTCATTTCCTGTTCAAAGAATCTGTATGTTTATTCCTCCCCAATAAGTTATCCTCATATTGTAAGTTTATTGTCATTAATTGGTTCAGGCGTCCATTGTAAAGGGGTAAGGTGTAGGTATAGGAATTCAGCACAGGAAACTGATGAGATAATGCTAGTTGATCCACTTTATGCATTATATAGATTTTCTACTCTTAGCCACAAAGATACTAAGACACATGTTTTTAGCGGTCATCGTAAACTGTAAACTGTTTCAAGATTCATTCTGCAAATGTTTTCTGTCCTGTATCCAGTATTCTGGTATTAGGTTGTTTGATATGGTAAATTACTGCTATGTTTCATCTTCCGCTGGCATCAATAAAACCGACCATTTCTTGTCTCTTCCAACCACTGCCCATCTCATCAATTCATCAAACTTTTTCAACAACAAGATACACTTTGCCTTTCTTTTTGATGCTTGATATAAATGCAGAACCACATCCTATTAATGTTTTTTGGAATACAAATACGTTTAGCCACCATCGTTTGATAATTTGCAATAAAAGTAATTAAACAAAGACACATATGGTTTATCATTAACACAATAGACTGCCATATTAATGCTTTGGCTTTGGTGAACAACACCTTTAGGTTATACAGGCATAGAGTCAACATATGAAAGCATATTTCAGACCGTATGTAGTTTTTATAAATGGTCGATGAGCATGACTTCTATATCACAAAACTAGATGAAACCCCAATTTCACATCTGTACACAGAGAATGTATGAATATATCTTTTGAATGTAATCACAAAAGGAGCAGCAAAATGTATTTATGGCACCTTTAACCTAACTTCTGCCTATTCAAGGGAGTAGTACACCTTATGAATTAAACATAAATCTAATTTATGTTCACAGCTCCCGTCTTATCAAAGCTAGGATTGCACAACGGTGCCACTGAATTCATTTAAAGATATTGATGTTTCAAATCAAACAGGAATCCAAAGCAATATATATAGTACCTCTGGCCCTTATAAATCACTATTCTGTAATAGTAATGGTAAAATAGGATACACAAAAGCAGTGTTAAAATTATTGTGGGCTTTAAGATACAGATATAGTGGACAATGGTGAGATGGAAAATAAGTGTTGATCTGCACTTTAAAAACAATTCCCTAAAATATATATTCAGGGAATTTATACATTCCATATACATTCATATCTATATAACAGGGGTCGAGACATTTTCCATGTGATTCCAGGGTAATACGTGTAGCTCTCCTAAGTTCACTATTTACAGCTTACGCTTTTTTCAGGATGTTAAGCTATTAATATATGGCTACTTTAGGGCAAACCATGCACATCACATGATATAATGGTACAAATGCCAATTATTAGCCCAGTCCGAAGGCCAGGAGTAGCATGTAAGGTAATTTCAAAGGGGGTGGCAAGTGCTCCGTTTTGCCCTGTAGTGTTGATGCCCATGTATATGCAGCTGATATAAATTGCATATGAAGCTTATATTGGTAACAGTGAGAACACATTCTAGCCTAGGCTACCAGAACAGCTGGTAACAGAACGGCATGGTTATACTCCTGTGGGAACATGGAAACTGGGGAAAACCAACTCCAACATAAAGAACACTTCTCTGCAGCCCTTGTTCCATGACATATGAATTTGTATTTTTTTAAACATTTGTTTTATATTTATCAGAGGAGGAAAATTATGTATTTTGTACCTGTGGTAAGAGGAGTAATCTGGGGCATTTAACAGTAAATACATGGTTGTTCTCTTTAACGGACGTCTTGCACTGTTAACGTTAACTGTTAATGTGGAGCAGGTAAGCCTCCCCTACACTACAGGAGTGTGTTCTCAATCTAAACACCGTGGAGAGAAGACCCAAGAGTGCCACTGTGTATATGTAACATAGTTGGCGACTTGCCCGTTTTGGGCCAGCTACATATTTATCCTTAACGATAATTACTAAATGGCTAACACAAATTTTTCAGACAATGTAAAACATCGGAGCCACAGAAGTAAATATAAACGTAACTCACCCTCACCCCAATGGGTTATGTAGAATAAATGGAGCCTGCTCTATGTGATTTTATCCATTTGTAGATGTCTCCATTCAAATACAATTGGGTGTGTGATCCCTAATCACACCAGGAGTTGATGATTTGAGTCAGTCTTTGTCTGACTCATCAGAATGTGAGTTTTTTTATAAATTTTTTTTAAAAATCGCTATATTTTATCATATTATTATTATACTATTATTATTATTTTCATGTTATTTATTCTATATCACCCATTGGGGCGAGGGTGAATTACGTTTATATTTACTTCTGTCGCTCCGCTCGCTGTTGGTGGGTTGCACCACCAATACCTGTCTTTTATCTTGTTGAAGTGTGGGAGAGTGGGATTCCCACAGAGTGTTGTAGTGCATGTACACTTTTACCTATTGTTTTTTCAATTTTACATGTAATACATCACATAATAGACACTGGGCCATTTAAAGTTAATATAATGAGATAATGCTACATTTGTTTGCTATGCAGGATTTTAAAGACCTCTTAGTTTTCATTACACATTTTAAATTTCTACTTTCATTCCACTTTCTTTCACATTATATATTTTTCAAATTACTAGTATTATTTGGATAACATCATGCAAGTCTACATTATCCCATGGACAGAATAACCACCTAAACTTTGTTTCTTTTAATACATTTTAACTATTTTGTGGGGATAACGACACTTTCAAAATATTATCTTTTTTTTTAGTTCTCTCGAAGATTGAGTGATAATTTCCATAACACAATAGGTTTTCCTTTAATTTGGAAATAGCACAGTTGAAGAACATTCCTGTTCTGAACAGTTAAATGCTCTGAATGAACTACGGTCCGTTTGCAAGGACTGGAGACCTATGTTTAATATACGAGCCAAACTCAGCAGCAAACCAATTACAAGGGGAAAAAAGTAAGAAATAAAAACCAAAGTTAATATTGCAGCTCGGCAGGCCCACTTCGTGCTTTGTACAATACAGTGCCAGAAAACCCACTGCGTATGCAATTTAACAGTCTGCTATGAAAATGATAATTACAGTACTGAATAGATCGCTAGCTGGAACAGTTTTATATTGTACTTAAATATTACAGTCCATACACGCTATACCTTTAGAAACAAAGCTAACAGTACACCTCTAGAATGTAAATAGGATTATTATTATTCCATGCCTACTGTTTGCTTAAAATTCTAATTAACTGCATAATTCTATTGCCAGTTACGATTATAGCTAAAGCAATGTCTTTAAATAAGTAACACAGCTTTAATTATTGGTTAGTTTTGAATGTGAACCATGTTTTGTGCTTTTTTTTTTTATATGTAACATCACTAAAATAACACTGGCTTGGATTGTGTGCAAATACTATACTTTCCTTGCAATGCTATGCCATCAATTTAATAGTAATGTTCATTTATCTGATGAGACTGAGTGTCAGCAACCCAGAAACACATGGGAATGTGAAGGGATACGACATAGTTGACCATTTTATGTTTGAAAAATGTTGATTTCAGTGTAATTAGCTCAAATGCTAGATAAGGGCAACACCATAATCTTACATAGAATGGAAACCTAGAATTTGATACAGATAAGAACCACTCAGCCCATCTAGTTGGTCCATTATTTCTCCTGTAAAGACTCAAACATTAATCAGTCCTGTCTAGCATCCAGAAAATCCATATGCCTACCCCAGACATGTTTAAATTTACTCATTCTATTAACCTCAATCTTATCAAGAGATAAAATGAGGCCTTATAATTTAATAATTTTTCAAATATTAAATTTCATTAGCCGTGCACACGCTATCTGTAGTATAGGTATTTGGTTCTTTAAGAAAACAGAGCCTGACCAACTTGTTATATGGAAATGAAAGCAGATGCACAATGCCACCTAGTGCCTTCACGTCTAATGGACAAGTGGAATGCAGTTACAGGACATTGTGTCCTCAGCTTCTGTACAGTAAGGTTTTACCATACTCATGGGAATAACGATTAATAAAAATGTTTATTCTGGCATGGGATGTAAATCAGCGAAATTATGATTGGTAAGAAAATGATGATGAATGGAGGTGATATACTGAAAATGATTATCTCCGAGACTGAACAGGCCCAGGGTTGCCATTTGGCTTATAGAGCTGATAAAAAGTGGACGAATACCCAATAACCTCCATCCAGTTTCTTGGCCACTAGGGACAAAGTGATTTTGTAGCGGGCAGGACTGTCTTCTTGATCTTCAAACTTGATAGACACGCGTCTATTTCAACCTAAATCATAAATACTATATAACAGTTAGACACATACTTCCATCTTGCTTCACATAATGCGTAAGACTTAAGTGAGTAAGTAAGATTATCTGGTAAGTGTGTATGTGTAGACATTGGGTAACAATCCTGCAAATGCCTATGTTTTTTTAAGCCTAAACTAGACTAAACTGCTGCCTTGTTTGAATTCAACATTTCATTACTTGCATCACATCGCTGATAAAAGAGCAAGCTAATTTAAAAAATGTGACAAGTGGAACAGGTTTGATTTTATTAAGCAGATTAAGAAAAATGCACACTGCATATATGTATGGCAAATGTGATTTAATTTATCTCTTCACACACACAACAATGCCTTGACAGGTGTTAAAATAATTAAAAGACAATAATTGTATTTTCTCTTTTAGCATTTAACCAGAGGCTGGGAGAGTTTTTTTCCTCGCTGCCCTGGTTCCACTATTTCATCTCTCAGTGTTTGAAATCTATGTTCTAATGCAATTGAGTACACCTCTTGTGTATCGCTACGGCAACCTCCAGGGACCACTTGCAGGAAATAGGACATTGAGTCCATAATTAAAGTAATCTCTTTCTAGGCAGATGCTTCTATTGGCTCTGTTATCACATATTACAGACAGCATATTGAGGCCTATAAAATCCGAACCAAATGGTTTTAGAGATGAGACGCATGGTTTGTTTGTTTTTCCCCGACTAATTCTGAGCTATGCACATGGAAGCACTGTATCGCCATGATTTGATTAGAGGCCAAGGATCTATTATGGAAGTTGAAGTGAGCCTGGCAGTAACCAAAATTAATGTGTACTTCAGCTTGTATCATCAAAGTCAAAAAGTCCCTTTGTAACCATATTAGCAAATAACTATGGTAACACTACCGTATATATGCGCAATAGAAGTGGAGGACCTTGTCAGCGTAATTCCCACAACAGTTTTAATGTGGATTCCTATTATTTAAATATACAGTTTAAGGGATGAATCTTACATTACGATCAAGTGATATCCAATTAGCATAACAGGCGCCGAAATAACCTACAAAACGTATGCATTCTGTATGCCTTCAACCATAGGGATGTTCAATGTACACAAATATATTTAAGTTTCTGTTTTTTAAAAGATCCTCAAGAACTACTTTCATCAGAAGTAATGATGTCTTTCGGATGGTTAATGTACAACGGTTTGAGGTTGATCTCATTGTGGTGCATAGTTTGAATGATAGTTTGGTATTGGTATTATCAGAATCACTACTTGAACCACATTCAATTATTTAGAAAAAAATAACAATCTGAATTGTAATCATTAGAAAATGCTCAAACAATATGAGCCAGCCGCAGTAAACTCTAAAGAATTGCTGAAATAGGTTGTTGGGTGTGCCTGCAGTTTATATCTAGGGTAGCTGATTTCTTTATGTTGTTATACATTTGTTGACTGACACATGTTATGACATGACATGGTAAAAAGTTTCATATAAAAATATATCATTCAGCCAAACAGTACAAGCATGACCTGAGGGGTTTAGGGTTCTATTATAGTGGTAAAGAGTTTGCTCCTTTCCAACTGAAGCTATTCTCACATATAAAATTAGTACCATCTCAATGCAGCGTCTTCTGCTAATGGGTCTGACTGTACTATTTACACTCACACACGACACAGGGAAATTATGTCAGACAATAAATTTAATTGTTTCTTGCAAGAAACTCGACACTTGACAATTGTTTCTTGACTATAAATGCATGGCATGCCCTTATGTTCTGAACACTTTTGATATATCACCTGTACTACATGCTACGGTTTATTGACTCTGATGCTGTCAGTTCCTGTTCTTTTATACTCAAGCACACTAACGTCCCAAGGTCCCTTAACCAAGAAGAAGGTTCACCTGCTTAATTTCCAATGATAGCATAGAAGAAGAGTATCTATTACTATTCTGGTGGACATCTTTACCTATTCTAGATGTTATTGAATAACCAATACCTATACATGCAATTTGTTCTTTGCTTTTAAATATGGGTGCATTTCATCCAATCGCTGCTGCCCAGTAAATTGGGATAACACAGATTAATAAACCTGCTAAGGTGAAACGCCCCATGCGGTGATGCTTTTATGATGTGACAATAAAGCCTGAATTTGTATTTGGATGATGCGCACAAGACTTTGCTAATTTTTTCTGTGAACTTCTTATTGTAGTGCAAGGAGACACTGCCTTGTGCTCCACTTAGTGGAAGCAAGCCATTGGCAACAGACGTTGCCTATCCAGGGGAGCTACAACACTGCCTGCACATTATATATACACAGATTATTGCCAGTTAGATAGAGGCTTCAAGCACTGGGCTTACAAAAAATGTTTATCAACACATACACATGCATGTAGATAATTCTTCTTTATTTTTGCACCACTCCATTCTTACCCTTGTGATGGTCATAAAATATTCTGCATAGACGTTATGTATTTTTTTCTGTTGCCTTTTCAACACATTTCTAACAAACTCGCAATTTTATAACTTTTTCCTTTATGTAACTATGCATCCATCCCTCCATTCCTCCATACAACATGACCAGGTAACAAGTTACATGTTCCAGAAATGTACCCTTTCCAAATATTCACTATTATGTGTAGCCACAGAAAGAAGATCCAATCTATGCCATATCTGCTTACTCATGATATACACCTGGGTTGAAAATGAACCTGCATAGTTAAAAGTATCAATAAATTGCTGTATATGATGTAAGTAATTCCTGTGGTTTCATTCACCCCATTACAATATTACAGTTTTGATGATCATATGATAATTAAAAATCAATCACATTTAAGACATATAAACATCTGGCGTGCGTGACACACTTATGTTATTCAAAGCATTATTTGAAACATGCCTGATTTGAGTAAATATTTTGTTCATAATCTGCTTATACATTGATGCAGCTAAAAGCAGAGAATTCCACAAAATCACTTTTCGCTCCAAGCCTGATCATGATTTATAGGTTTTCAGAAACATTAACCTCAGATTTTCACATTCAAATCATCCTTAAGAACAGATTGCATCCCCCCTGTCTTCTTTAGTTCTTCGTACGTGGGTACAAACTAAAAAGAACTGCTAATTGGTCATGTGTTTCTTTTTTTGTGTGTGTTATTTAGAAATGGGTGGTAATTAATGCAAAAATGTTTGTTAACTGTATTCTGTAAAAATTCACAGACAATGTGGTAAATCCCCACATTCTGTTGCACCCACTCCTTTTTAATGTCAGCAAAAGATGCCATAAACTGAAAATCAGAAGGACTTGCTCAGTTATACTTGTACAGTAGGGAAGTATATCTATCAAAGGAGAGTA
The DNA here is from genome assembly GCA_009364415.1 of Spea multiplicata. Classification (NCBI taxonomy): domain Eukaryota; kingdom Metazoa; phylum Chordata; class Amphibia; order Anura; family Pelobatidae; genus Spea; species Spea multiplicata. Next base: position 39,085 of record VKOC01018648.1, on the reverse strand, counting down.
AATGTTAGAACAAAAGGTCATTATCTAAAACTAGAGGGTCAGATGTTTAAATGTAACGTAAGGAAGTGTCCCTCTCCAGGAGGGACAGTCCATTTTTGGGACTCAAGTCCCCTATTGCTCTTTTCTTCCCTGATGTCCCTCTGTTATATGAACTCTTAATGTTTGATCAATACGAGTATATTACAGTCCTGTACAGCTCTAAACGTCACTGTGATATGTATATGTACATATCAGGAAATGTGTTCATACATACAAATGTGTAAACGAAATATATTATTATTTTCCTAAATGTGTTAATCCATTGCATATGAACTCACAAAAGTCACTAAAAACTTGTTATAGCCCTGCCTGTCCAGAAAATGCCCCTCTTTGGCCTTTGACACTTCAAATGTTGGAAGGTATCGAGCTGGTGGTAGATAAGTGAAACAGCCTACTGGCAGAAGTGGTAAACGTTAATACAGTAATGCATAGGTTCTAATCTACTGTCAAATTCTGTTTTTTGTCATATGCTCTGTTTAACAATATTTGTTGTATTGGGGGTTATTCTTCTGAATTCAGTAAGAAAAGTATTGAGAAGGAAAGTAAGATTCCCAAACTCGGTACTGGCTAACCTATCACTAGGACTACTTGAATCAGAATATTATAGCTGCAAATAGGAATAGACAGAGGTACAAAATAAAAACGTGCTACGTTAAATCTCTACAGGAAGAAAAAATCAGGAGCTATCCCAATTACTGCTATGCAGGAAGGAAAGAAGGCAAGGTCTTTGCACGAAACAGGAATGGCGTTACTGAGTGATTTACTTTCCTTTTTCTGGATCAACAACAAATTGATATGTGTGGAAGGACGATCATCACAGGTTTGTGTTTTTGATGTCTTTGTGGAAGAATTATCATCATAGGCTTGTGTTCAGCGACACCCAAATGTCCCAACAAAGCAGGCCATGTTTTTTAGCATGCAGAGTATGTTAAGTACACAAGCAAAGAGATGTTGGAGCTAAAAAACACTCAAAGCATGCTCTTTGGTGAAATGTCTCATCACAGTCATTTCATTTTCCCCAATATCACCCAATGTACTAATATTGTGTTTAAATGTAGTCTCCTTCTTGCCCTTCAATTGCACCTTTATTTCTGGGCATCTTTAATTCTAATGGACATAATTGTTTAATAATGCATAATTAAATCAGTGAGATTTCTCATATATTGAACTATACATTATAAAGGTCCAGGTCAGCCCTTCTCGCTGGAGAAATAAACCCACAGTTGAATTTAAAAATGCATATATATTTTTATATGCTTAGAGAAAAATGTTACAGACTTAGAAACTATCAGTACTAAATATTAAAGGTCTCCCATATAACTTCCACTGCTCCTACTAGGTACCTCATCTCCGAATAGCATTCTATACGGTAACAATCCTTGAGTTGGTTGTGTGTATATGTGGGAAGGATGTTTGTTTTTTGCCCTACTGCGCTCTGACTTGAGAGATGGATGATAGGAAGAATAAACTCTCTGCACTTCATCGTACACAGGTGTCCAATAAAATGTTAGTGTTGCCTGCTAGGAATAAGAACAGCCAAGGCCTCCGCAAGACATAGTTAAGTGTCCTTCCTAAGTGAAATAAGGTCACTCCATCCATACAAGATGTACTATTATCTGGAAAAGCTCATAACTCTGCAGGAGGCATTTTTTTGTCAGCACCTACTTTATCATTTTTTATGTCCACAACCTGAAAAAGCACAGTAACCAGATAGGAACATACGTTATGAAATCATGTATTTATACTCTGAAATAAAATGCATATTTCACTTGGAAATGGAAATATGTTATGTGTTTTTTTTTTTAATATTTAATTGCCTAGTATGGGTTTAGTGGTAGTGGACAAAACCTAAACAATATTTTTCTGGCTGTCTGAGCATAAATAATGTTAATTTCCATATAAGTGTTTTAGAAATGATAATGTGAGTGTAAAGGCACAGTTTAGATTTGCATGTCATAGTCAGATGGAGTCAGCAGACAACGACAAGTAAGTAGAAGGAAAGGGAAGAGCTGGTAACATTAGAATGCAGAACAGAAAAAAGACAACTGCTTTGATACCCCAGCTTTAATATTCCTTGAAAATATCATTGATTACAGCTGAAATGAGATTTTATCAGAAAAAACAGATATACTAGCTGCAGAGAAAGTGTAGCCATTCCATCTAAGGGTGAGAACTTTGAGGTCCTGAAAGCTTGTATGTTAGTCTACATATATTTCTACGTTTGCCCAATAAGAGGTAGCAACTTCATCTAAATTATCCAATCCATACTTCATAATTCATACTTCTTTTTGTAGACCAATCCCTCTGCCTCTCTGTCCTTGGAGCTCAGAATGCACGGGGATTATGTGTATCAAAGTATTCTGCACTCCTGAAGGTCACAGTAATGTGTGTAAACAAATGAAGTGTGTTTATAAATTAAATTGTGAAAAAAATATATTATTTTCCTACTAAATACATTTTATTAATAACATAAATAGCCATCAACACATAACATAGGCATATACAAAAAGTTAAAGTCTACCCCCTTGCCATGTCTCCGACCACACCACTTACATCAGAAAAGTGTAAACATTCCAAACAGCTAGAATGAAAGCCCAAGAGCACCTTTGTAACATTAGAAGAAGAACCTGTAGGTTCTGAAATACATTAACGTGCGCATGTTGCTAACTACACCTGTGGGGAAGGATTGCTAGTAGTGTATACATTAATACGGTTCAATTGTACAAGTGGTCTAGGTAAGCCAGTCTACTAGTTCTCATCCATTAGCCTGTTCATCTTTAATATAGCCAACAAATGTCCATATGCCTAAAATGTATGTTTGCCTAAGATCTACATATCTTGGAAAAACTAGGGGATTTAGATAGAAGGAGCAGAAAAAAGGATGATGTGATAGATGAAAGAGGACTGAAAGGGGAAGCATGGGCACCCAACCTTGAGATGTTCCCAGGCAGATGCATCAGTTATATTAGTAAAGCACTTACATTCATAATAAGCAGCACTAAATAGTGGTACAGTAAGACAGTTGTGGAAATGCTTTTAAACAATCGTGGTAATATAGTTTTATTCATTCTCTCATGAGCTTTCTCTAAGGAGATAATGAGGGGATTTAGAGGCAAGTAGTATGTATGGGGGATAAGTACATCCCAGAATTTATTCTAAAGCACTCACACCTCACACTTTACTTTACTTACATAAAGTTGACACATCCTGTTCCTGCTGGTGGGGCGATCCATACAAAACTCAGGTTTGTGGTTGGCAAGTGGCTTACGTGGGAAGCGACAACACTGCACATGAATTGGGTGCCAAACTGATGATCAGACATAATACCTGAAAAAACAAAATACACACAAAATTAAAAAAAACTGAGATATGCAAAAGTAACTATTTGGCCAAAACCTAATATGTATATATATCTATACATATATATAATATTTGGCTCATGAAGAGATATTTATTTCACACCTGAAAAGAAATGTAATGAGTTATATTGCATTTGCATTTCAATGGCAAGTCTTAGATTCATTATCCTTCTGCTCTAGGCAAGATATATGCTATGAGTACTTTGATCAAAAGTAGTATTAATTTTACAATAAAATGAGAACTCTGCTTCGCAAAATCTGAGGAAAACCCATTGTTTCTGGTCAAATTGGTTTAATTGGTTACTGTGCTGATAAGACTATAGTTTAGCTGTTTATATGAGAACAATGTTCAATAAAAACACTTAGAAATATGTTGTATAGGGAGAAATAAGAAACAATAGTAGTACTAGTGAAGTAGGGGGATATGAATTAGAGAAATGGCTTTCTCAGCCACAGAGCAACACTTTTTCTGAAGAAACATTAATCTCACAATTTCGAATGTACCGTATTTCACCTTTTATAAGATATTTGAAGATAAGAGATGTGTTTCAAACATCATCCAAGGCACTTCATACCACTAGCTCTTTGTAAATAACAAAATGCATGTTTGGTGTTACATACAGTAAACTATAATATTTTTATTTTATATAGCGTCATCATATTCCAAAGTGCTGTACAATTGATAGACAGAACATAACAAGAAGTATATATAACATAACAATTCAACTTTGAGAAAGAAGAGGTAATGAAACAAGCTCACAGTCTATAATACAGCCAAAGTTGTACGAACACTTTATAATCTTTACTATAAGCTTTATAGTATATCCCTAGTTTTAACCATTTTTAAAATCAGAATATGATGTGTGATTTAACAACAATTGTAGTAGGAAAGCCTTTTAACTAGCTCACTATATGCTAAACTTTGGGTTCCCCCAACACATTTCCCATTGAGTGTGTTCAGTGAATTCACCATTTACTGATTATCTCTCATTATCTTTTTAGTTTTTTTTAGGATACCCAAAATTCATATCTGAATCAATTTAACTGAATCAATTCATTGGAACGTGGCCAAATCCTTTACATGTGGTCTGTTTGTATTCCCGGTGTCCCCTAAATAAAATTAAGGACATTTATTGTTTTATTGAATGTTTCCTTAAAAGTATATGTTCTATCACTTAGAGCACCAGCTGAAGAAGGTGTTTTGAAGATTGTGTATGTGTTTTTAAGAAGCTTCCAAATCATACTAATAGGTTAAAAATGTCCATAAAAACCTACCCGTCACCTAAATTCCCATCTGGTGTTGTTAGATAAAAACTGTAGCAGTGAAGGGATTATGTGATAACATGCAAACTGATGGGTGCTTCACATAATCCTAGTGGAGGATATACAAAATTATGGAACAATTTATTTTTGTTCCAGGGAGACTGTCTGCTAAACGTAGTATGTAGGGTCCACAAGGTAGGATATGAATCCTATTACATACACTTTCTACTACCCCCTTAATTTTAAGTGGAAGGGTTTTCCATCACCTTTGCCCACCATAACTTTGGTTATCACTATTCTAAAACACAGCAAATGCAACCGTTACTTAATCAAAACAGACCTATAATGTATCTGGAGTTCACTGAATGAGTTGTTACACATCACTGCTTTTTAAGGATCAGGTCTGTATGTACCCAAATATAGCACAAACTTCTGAGGGGTCTCAGGAAATATCACCACGAGAAAATGTGTGCTCTATTGTGCTGTGATTGATACATTGAATGCTCTTCTTGGGTGGGGAAGAGGGGCTGATAGAAGATACAAATGTTTAAGGATCATTTACTGTAAACTATTCTGAATCTTTAAACTGAGTATACATAAAGGAAGGCCAGATGTTAGTCAACAAAGAAAACTATAAATACCATTTGTCCATTTCACACCACTCAGATGACATAATTTCCTCCCAAGAGTCAGCCTTCTGAGACACACTGGGCATTGGGAAAATTAAAACAATTGGAGTTTGCCCTCTTGGAATAGAAGTTTTCTTGGACTACAAAGAATGCTTGGTAACAAAACTTAAAGGGACAGACATATTGGTTTCAGGGATCAGTGGAGCTGTCTTTCTGACAGATAACGTTTTACAGAGAAATACCGCTTGGTTGTTTACCCGGCAGCTGCTTTCTGAGGTCATTCAGACAAGAGCATGTGGTTGGTGTTGATATATAGTACACCTGCACAGGAAGGTAGCCATGTAAATACCTTTCCTAACTGTGACCATATTCAGAACTTATCCCATGGGCATCTGTCTATGCTATTGGCAAAGACCCCTGTTACGCAGCTTAATATGCCACTATAAACAAGGGGATCAAGTTTAAGAGCCACGCATAATGTTTCTGTAGAAACACTATGGGCAACACATACTTTTGTTGGTGTGTGTATGGATGGATGTCTCTATCTGGAAATTCTATGCTCAGATATGTTATTACAGGTGTGTACATTTTGTACAGCACTTCCGGACAGGATGCAATATAAAAAAATAGAATCTTTATCATGTAGTAGAGGAGGAATTACACTGTATGAAACAAATTTGTATGTGAACTGGAGGCTAGAGCATTGAACGTGTAAATGTGAGATTAGGCCAAAAAGTTTGTCAATTTGTAAGTAGCAAACATCAAACCAAGCCCACTAAAGTAAAAGTGTCACATTTGACATTTTATTTTTTTTTCCTTAGGCAAACGATGATGTACATTCTATGTGCATTCATCATTAATTACAGGAAGCATCTACAGTCCTTCATAAGTAGAAACTCAAACACGTAATAAAACAAACACTAAAACCATTTGCATGGTCAAGCTCTCAAGTGAACAGTGCTAAGCTGTGTAAATAAGAAAAGGGCTCAAAAAGTGCCTCACATTTTAGACATTTTAGTGGGCTGCATGCCTTGGTCTGCAGGATTCTACCTGGGATGCCACCAGTATAGACAGTCAGTGTGGTCAATTACATTTCTGTATTGATCTAGACATTATATAAAATTCTCATTGTCCATAGCTATATAGTGACATTTTGGTAGTTACTAGGATGTGAGAGAGACTTTAACCAAATATCTGTTTTCAGTTATATTTTTTAGTCTTTCCATGCAGACTTTTACAGTACAAAAATAAACTATGCTTTTGTAAGACCCAAAGGACTTTTGGTTTAGTCTCCCTCTCACTGCTTCAGTAATCCACTACCATACCTGGAAAAGGGCATGTCTAGCCACAGCAAGCCTTAAGTGGGTGGAGAAAAATATTTTGTTAATTTTAATGGTATTAAATATTTTCAGAGTCCCTTATTGTAAAAGCGCTAAGGAATCTGCTGGCACTATATAAGCAAATGTAATATAATGCAATATACCAAAGATAATGTAAACTGTGGCTTTTAATACTACTAGTTTAGTAATATTACAGAGTTGAAGGATTAGTAAAAACAGGTTAGGGCTTAAGGTGAGTCTGTTGGGGTCAAAACTGATATATGTTGATATGAGTTGTAACACTAACCCAAATTACGTGTTCAACTGTGTATGCCTGGGGAAATATATCTTAATATTGCATTAGTGGTCTACCCTGCCTGCAGCAATGGTTAGAAAAATACACTTTGATTTTTATGGATTAAATGGTTTTTGGACCCTTGTTACTGACATTGATGCTGTACTATGCATGGAGCTGGTTAGCGGTAAAAGGATCAATAACATAAAATGCCATCCCAAACAGAATTAGCCCATATCTTCTAAATATGTTACTGATTTTTTTTTGAACTGAAAATAATACATTCTGCTGTAACATACTCCTTTATCATAGGTTTTATTTTCAATTTCCCTGTTTGACTAATACTTTTAAAATCTTCATATAATTCTTTCTTTTGTAATATGTCCATATAATTAATAATCACATAACTGGGTGCTATGTGAGCCATTTGATCAAATATGCAAAATATATAAAAATACTGGTATATTTTTTTCCTGAACAAAAAATAACAGCATTTTGCCTGCACTGTATAGACTGTTTCAGTTTTATTCTTTAGTAAGACGGAATTAAATCTTCCCTAGATTACTCTAATATGTGCTTGTTTCGAAACAAGCAGTGGTTTGCATTAAATTGTACAAATCTAAAATCAGCGCCCCATGTAGTCTTGTTAATGCTACTAAAAACATCAAAACTTCACAAAACACTGCTGGAAATTAGAAACACTTCCACTTTATAATGGTTTTTAATATCCAGGGAAAACAGGCAAGGCACTAAGAGGAGATCAAAAACCAGAAAAATCAATATTTTGCAAAATAAATAAAATGAAATAAGCTGGTCTAAAGTCCTTATTGATGTTATTCTGTTTTCTTGACCAGCCATTACTTGGCAGCTTTTCAAATTCCAATGCCATCCAAATAGGACTATTACACAGATATTTTATGTTACCCTTAATTAGTAATAATTTACTAGCAGCAAATTACCTACATCATTCAAATTACAAAAGTCAGTTTGTTTAAAATACATGAATTAAGAGTGGTGGACTGGTACATGTTTTGGGCATAATGTGTTTGATAAGTCCTTTTAAAATATACATGATCATTGTTAACCTGAAACAAAAAACAGTATTTCAAAGGGTTAGAGACAGACAAGGGAGGCAAAGTGGGACGCATTACAATTTTCCCATAGCCTTAATGAGAACGCTGTGGGTCATTTCCCACTTGTTTACCATCTGTTGGTTTCTGGCATGTGTGTCAGCTTAAGCCAAGGGACTTTCATCTCATTTAACTAGTCACAAAGCAGGGTTGAAATCAGAAACAAGTAAGACTTTACTTCGGGCCATTTTCACAAATAATACTAAACATGAATATTAAAAAGCACTGTTTGTGATTTTCGCAGTCCTACCTCTATGTCGCAGGCACACAGGTTTGTGTGCGTCTGCTGTGGAGCACTGTCTGTGGGGTAAGTCTTTGCTGACGCTGGGGAGCGTCTTTCAAGGGCACTGCTAGTTAGCTGGACTCACTAGATTACCAGGGAACAATTAAGCAAGTCCTGGAGGTGCAGAAAGGTAGGGGGAATGCTGGCATAAAGTAGTTTACAAATGTGTGCAATAAATATTTTTGCAAACATTAATCTTTTGTCTGTGTTTTTACATTAAAGTAGGGTGGATGCCAAATATAGGATCTTCCCCGGCTGTCAAATACTCTAGGCCCGCTCTTAGTGTTTCTTCGTTTGTTTTGGCTCAAGCATATACTTGGTTTTACTTGAAGAGGACATCAGAGTTTAATGCAAGCATTCTTCAAGCTGTCAAAAAATGATAATCTGTGCATCTACGAGTGTGCATCGTACATTAAGCCTTTACTTGTGGATATTGCGTCTTTAGTAAATCCCTATCCTTTCTATGTGTCTTTACTGCTGTAACACCAGAAATGCTAAGACATTACTCTCTTCAAGAGTTGTAATCTAATTTCCACTTGTAAACTAAACAAAATAATACATTCTGATACATTCCAAAACAAAAGCTATTACAGTGGCAGTGGTTAGTGTTTAGGTAACACATTTCTCTTAACCCAAGAAAGGAGGCGTCTCATTTGCTGTTCATTCAATGTGATTGCCTTAAATATTTCTTCATTATGTCCAGGTCCCTTGTTACTACAGACTCCATCATTTAACATAAATAAAAGAAAAGCTTAGTGACTCCTGTACTAAAAATATCTGGAGACTATTGTAGGCTTTTTCTGTTCGCTAACAGTTTGTATGTGGTTCTTTGGTATGATGGTATCAACTGTAGGTAGGTGTTGGGCAATACACCTAACTACTTGGCCTACTAATAAAATGATAGAATGTAGGTTTATATGTTCTACTCAAACTTTTGCAGCCTGTATGAGTAAATCTCAACCAAGCCTGAAACTGTCAAAAAGGCCACATAAAGACACAGGATCAACTCTCCAAAGAAACGGACATATATTGAACATAAATATCAAAATGTTAATCTGTTGTATGGAGAAAACCAAATTAAATGTGAGAAACTAACATGGGTTATTTTGGTTAATTTTCTGCTTAATTAGGACATGATTATATTTGTTCCATTTCATTTTTTTGCTAATCTTCATCTGCCTATATTTAATTGGATTCATGTCTAATTTAGCTAAATAATTAATAACATTAAAAAGCACCCAGTTGCCCGTGCCCACCTCTTGCCAACCCTTTCTTGGACTAGAAAGGCCTCAAATAAGATAAATAAAAAAGTATCCCTTTATTTAAAATGTTTGCTTGGCGGGAATGCTTAAGCCTTTGTTGTTAGGTAAAATTTGATTGTACTTTATTATAGCGAACAGAAGGGACTCATCCAAAGATGTGTTAAAAGCTTCTCTGTAAGTGCAACAAACTACATATTTTTAGTTAATCTAAATTAAAAAGGGGAAATTATGAAAATGTTTATACACTGGATACCAATACAGGCCATTTTTTCTATAAGTTAAGTGTTTACAGAAACAAACTATTTTCTTTATTTCACATACTTTTAATATAGAGGTGATGGGTATTTTGCATCACTTAACGAAATATTGTACCCATGATCTTGTGTCTACAGCATTTTGTTTGCTGGTCAGTCCTATCACCAACAACAGCTTTGCATGTCCAGGCTACTTTCTCATCATGTTTTTTTAACATTGGGCTGTTCTGGTTTGGACCAGCCTTAGCTTAATATTAGCTTAATTTAGGTTTTTACTTTGTCCCAAAACTCCCAATGGTGAGCAAATAATAAATTCAATACTTACATAAACATGTGTATTTCATTCCCAGTTGGCACTAGGGACACAGACAAAACCTCTAATAAATATATCATTTGGTAACTGGAAAATGCAAAATAGGTGGATGAGTAGGAGGGCTTACCTTTAAGCCCTAGGTCTCTAAAAGTATGCTCATGATGGCCTATGTAATTACATATTTGGGAATTCTCTGCGTTTGACCTGGAGTCTCAGGGTTAAGCACTGCTTTTCCAGGTCCCTTTCCTCATTACCAGTACAAGGGACAAGGATTTCTCCACTTGGAGAGGTAGGTGCAACCTAACAGGCGTTCTCTATTTAAATGCAGCCTTCCACAACATGTGGCAAACAGCTCCAGGGCCCCAGTGTGATATGGAGCCCTGAGTCTCATCTTGTTGTAGCCTTAGCTGCCTGTGAGCTCTACATTAATGTGAGGGCACTGCCCTGGTCAGATCTTTAATATGCATCCCTCATGGAATAGAGGGGACAGCTTCTCACTGTCTCAAAGATTTAAGTAATTTAAATATTTTACTATGTTTAAAAGACTGGCAGTGTGGCAAGGAACCCATGTTTGATATGTATCCTTGATAAGAAAGACAATATTCCCAAAGAAAGTCTTCAACTACATTGAATTTTTATAAACGTTATGAAGTGTATGCGATGCATAAGCAGAATCGAAAATACCATCCAAAAAAGAAAACAAGACTGATCACAACTACTGAAAAGAAATGAGGCAGTAAATGAGCCTTTAAGGTTGGTGATATAAGCAATTGTGAAGCATAGAAAGGGAACGCTTACAGATTTATATGCAGTAAGCAAGCCTTGTAAATGCGCAGAGGACAATCTTTCCAGATTCATACAAATGCAAATAAAAAAGAAAATTAGATATTCTTTATGATGAATCTGTCCTGACTCTGCTGAGTGTCAATAGACATCGTTATAAAAATGTAGATTCTGCTTCGCAAAGAACAGCATAACTATTCTTCTATAGGATTCACACTTGGTTTGTTTGTTTCATAATGTAAAGGACACATCTGTGCAGCTCCAGCAATACAATCTTGAAACATCTGCTAAGATTCCACCTTCATTTCTGTTATGCATTCTGTTTACCTATAAATATATTTTGTATATTTCACATATTTTCATTAAGATTATTGTGTTATTTTAACTGTCTAGATGCTCGGGTAAATTTCATGTAATTTATATTTATATGTGTAATAAGTTAAATAAGCTTAAATCAGTGTATTTATTCATCCTCTAAAAAGGAAATATATATGCACTATATATATATATATATATACACACACACACAAACATTTTAGGCCGGTGTAAAAATCCTGTAAAGTAAGCATTTAACAAAACACAAAGTGAGTGAACAGAAGAAAAATCTAAATAAAATCAATACTTGGCATGACCCCTCTGCCTTCAATACAGCATCAATTCTTCTAGGTACATTGACACACAGTTCTTTAAGGAACTTGGCAAGTAGGTAGTTCCAAACATCTTGGAGAACTAACCATAGTTGTTTTGTGGATTTAAGCAACCTCAGTTGCTTCTCTCTCTTCATGTAATCTATGACAGGGCTCTGTGGGTGCCATACCAGGACTACCTGTTCTTTTTCAAGCTGAAGAAAGTTCTTAATGACTGTGGCTGTATGATTGGGGTCCTTGTCATGCTGTCGAATACATTTGAGGCTAATCAGATGCCTCTTTGATGGTATTGCATAATGAATGAGTATCTTTCTATACTTCTCAGCGTTAAGGAGACCATTAATTCTGACCAAATCTCCAGAAATGCAATCCCAAATTTGCAGGGAATCTCCACTGTGCTTCACTGTTGCTTGCAACCACTCATTCTTGTACTACTCTCCAGACTCTTGGCGTAAAAACTGCCTTGCGCTACAGCCAAATATTTCAAATTTGATCTCATCGGCCCAGAGCACCTGCTGCCATTTTTCTGCACCCCAGTTCCTGTGTTGTCAGGAATGATTGAGTCACTGGGCCTTGCTTCCACGTTGGAGGTGTAGCTTCCTGGCTCCTGGCTGCATTCATTAAAGGTATTTCTTTAACAAATATTACCATACACAAATAACCACTGGATAGTAGGGTGATCATATTGGCCATTTTAGACAATGTTTTTAGGATCACACATTTTCATATATTGCTGACCAGTACAGAAAAAATGCTGTGTGCGGTTGGGCGAATCCAGCCAGATGCCACACAGGCCTGATCTGCCTATAGAGTGGTAGATTGGATGATTATGGGGCATTATCAGCCATCCACCCACTGCACTTTGCCCTGTGTGTGTTGTAATGTGATGTTACTGTTTATTGTTATAAAGAACATCTCATGCCCCTGTTAAATTACGCTTAGACTTTCTATGTGTAGTTTTATATGAACTGATTACAAGTTAGCCTCAATAACAGTTATGAAGACAAGCCATCATTATTCACAGATACTGTACATAAATAAAACACAAACATGTTTTCTAGGAGGCACTAAACCTCTCCCATTGCGACCAAAATAGCAGCTTATCGGCTTTTTTGTGGGCTGCTAAGCATCATGAACCGCCAGAGCACAGGTACAGCCACTTCTAGGTCAAAACCACTGTCTTTGATGTACATAGTCTGGTGCACATGTCCGGACCCCTCCTGTCAAACACTGCTGCTCATGGTATCTAGAGATTTCATTCCATGCACACTGGATTTCTTATCAGTGGGGAATGATTACAGTGCAAAGCCTTTGCTGAATTGCCTTTTTGTCTTTTTCATCAATTTTCCAAATAGCAGAAAGGTATTTTATAACACGAACACCTACATAGATTAAATTCATACTGTTCAAATATAACACCTTTTATTATTACCATTATGACTTCAGTTCTAATACAGATGCTCAGCGCCCAGCACGAAACACTTTAAATTAAAATAGACTGCAACTCTGAAAATCATTTGGGGAAAATTTTAAATTACACTTAGGCAGCAATCATGTTTATGACACCATAATAATTTACGAGATGAAAGACTTGAGACTAGAACTGTTCTGGCTCTTTCATGATTACATATCTTGTCTGAGTTCTCGTAAGTAAGGGACTCATCTCCCATAAATAGGAGGATGGCAATGAGACAAGTGTTCTGGAGAAATGTAAATCACATCCGCTTGTGAGTCGTTTGTCAAAGACTGTGGCAATGGCTACACTTCTTACTTGACATAATGAAGGAACGAAACCAGGGCTAGTAGATGAGATTAAAACCTAACCAAGATTAGTGAGTCCTTTTCATAACAGTGACTTGCAGGCTCTATAATTTTACGGCGATCATTTGTCTTTTTTGGCATTAATAAAGAACAAATGAGAAATATTTCCGATTGTCATTGATTGGAATTTTTTTGTGCTTCTAATGCATGTCCCGAACTGTTAATGGCTTTAATGGTTCTGGAAATTATCATCCTTTTTGACTAATACAAATAACTACAGAGATAGTATCCTAATTTAATGATTATAATAATCTATGTAGGTGATGATATGATTCTATCATATAACTAAAAAATAGATAGACTTTTGTTAGATTAACATAAGATGCGTTTTTTTATTTAAAACAAAAACACATAAATTCAGACAAAGAACATTAAAAAAAAAAACCTGCTCCATTCCTGTCTTAACCACATATTTACCAGGCTAAAAATAACCTGTTGGTTACATGCATTTTAAATGCACACATGACTAAAGTGTTTTTATAATGCATAAAGAGATATTCATAATTAAACAGTAAACTCTAGAGCTTTATGTTTTTAGATTCATATTGACAAGAGAAATAAACCCATTCAACATAGAGTATGCATCACTAACAGTGATCTTACGTACCTGCTAACCTTGATGTTCTCTTGGCCTTCAGGCTTGTTGTGGGGCAATGGTGCATGCATAACTTTCATATTTGTACCAAGACTTGCTGTTATAGACACTGATTATATTCTTAGTGGCACTGATTTTGGTTTATTTTAGCTTAATATATTTCCTCCTAGCTTAAGTAGGTTGACTGTATGTCTTCAATTCTACAGCACAAAGTACAACCACATTCTTCTGAAGCCATAGCATGAAAAGCCATAAACATCTAAGCATAGTCTTTCAATGACAAATGATATAAGGCAATGATTTAAATCTACCTACATCTTAATATTATATCACAAAATAAATTATGACCAATGCTTGTTAACACTTACCAAATCCAAATGCCTTGGAGCCTGCAATGCTTTGAGTGGCCTGCACGCTAGTAGAGGTGTATAATCCAGTCACAAGAAGCCCATCAAAATAGGTACTTGTTGAAATAGTCACTGAAAAAAAAATGAATACAAAGTGATATATCTATAACTATATCTGTATAGAACCTAAAATAAATATATACACAGCATTTAATTTTAATTAGAAACTACATGTTACTTTTCACCCAAATGTATAGAATAACAGGCTCAAACAACAATATTAATCCATAGTTTACCAAACTAACCACACAGATAAAATATAGTGCAAACATTCATAATTGGTGGGCAAACTCCAATGTGAAGACCAGTGGGCTTAGACTTAACACACCGAGTAGAACAGCTAAATTCCCGAGCTTCAAGACACTAAAACACATTGAAGCTATGGGTTTGCTACCAAACTATATACGAGAAATGTGCTCCTTACGTAGAGATGACGATTAGCCTGTGTGCTCCTCTTCTGAACATTGTAATTACAGTATATGTATTCTATGTATTTATATTTCATATATAATAATATTTAAAAGGTTAAAAAGGAGAAAAGTGTTATTTCACAATATATACCATTAATGTAATGTTTTTTAAAGTTTGAAGGCATTTTACAAAAATGGAAATTAAATCACACAAATCATTGATAACCAAACTGCCCCCATTTCTACTGACAGTAGCAGAAAGTGTTCAAATGAGACTGGATTTACCAAAACAGGCGCTGAACAGTTATGAAGTGCCATCACATCCAAATTATAGCTGTGACAGATACAGCCATAGTCTGCTCATCATTAAGCCTGTTTCACTAATTATGAGGGACTTTGCACAAGACACATTGTCCAGCTATTACGCACAGTCACACACAGTTTTCTCAGTAATGGACTTCACTTATCTACAAAGTATCTGCCTATCTTGCGGAGTGTAAAATAATGTGTCTTCATTCGTCTATTAAATATTTGGTGGGTAGCAACTAGTTACATTTTCAGATTCGTAGGGAACAAACGAATGTTTGAATGTTTAGCTTAAGCTTCAGAGAAAGGTTATGACATATTATGGTATATTAAACAGTTAACAAAATATTTTTAATAACCAGTACAAACGTTTTGATGATAACATTCATGAACATGAAGTGTTTTCATTTCGTTTTGACATGAAAGCCCAAAGTTTTTATCTTGTATGTGTACAGATCTACTTATACATGCCCTCTGTCTCACACTGAGCTACTGCTCTAAAGGCCCTTGACCCAAGGACATCATAGACCTGGGTCTGTGTACCTACTGTGAACAAAGCTGATAGACTGAATCATATCCCTGTATAAATACACATGTATACTCTGTTTAGTTTTGCTCAAACAAAAAGAACATGAAAAAGTACCTGAAGAGTAGTACTGGATTTAATAAATATATGTAGCAGCAAATGTTAGAAACATTATCAAAATTGTACTGTTGCTCTACATGCATTTCAATGTATGTGACTACACCTAAAAGAACAGTTTTCTCTCTTTTTTTTATTTTCTAAACAAGATAAATTATAAAAGAATTTTGAGGCCCCTCTAACATTCCATGGATCAATGTACTGTTTCTATCAGCATCAGAAGTACTATACTTAGTGTTTAAGCGTTATCACTTTTGCTGACATCAACATACTAAATGCATTTTACAAGCTTCTGCACAGGCAGCACTGACAGGGTTCAAGGCAGGGTTCATTAATGGAGATTGAGAAAGGAGCTTTATTAATAAACCCAGCAGCGGAAAAATTAAATGGGAACAGGAGTAAGCAGGTGCCAAATCTATAAGTAGTGTTTCTAATAGAAACCCATAACATGATATGTCACAAGTAGATCCAACCACGATAGAGTGACAACATTGTAGCATCATGGCACCCTCCACCTATGTTAAATGAGAAGGCATTTTGCTTCCTCCTCTAATCCACACACACATTGCTCGATTCTGCTCGCAAATGCTGCCAGTAGTCGCAATACATATCCCAGTACACCGATAAGTCATAAGTCCAGTTAATGGGATGGCTCCAGCAACTCAGGACCATTGGCAGCCATGGGTTTCATTTGTTTCCATTAGAAGTACTGCTCAGCTCCTGTTTTATTTGCCATAAGACATAATCTTAAATAGTTTGCTTCGCTATTCTAGTAAAATAATGGTAAAGGTTATTCTTCCATGCCCACATTCTAAATCAGCTTTGTTTGACATTGCAGAAAACAAAATCAGCTAGTTAATACTTGCTTAAAATAACAAAAACTTATGAAGTACAATCTTCTTGTGGTATGTGGGCAGATCAATAAAAATGTGGGTAGTCTCAATTTCAACTGCTGGAAACCATATGGGTAGCACCGCCAGATTATTAAAATCACAATACACCTTGAGATTACAGTATAACTGAACCATACTGTGTTTCTAATGTTTACAAATCATTTCATATATTCACAACCATGTCATGTAGATGTAGATTAGTGATGTAGATTTTAAAATCTCATCTTTGGACCATAAGCATCTTGATACAATAAAAATACAGTATATGACAATATAACATGGGTTATTATTAATCAAGCCCCAGTATGCACCAAGATGTCAGGGTGGCATGCTATTTTCCTTACAACTCTCACAATTAGGGTTGCCATATTTCTAAGAAAAAATATACTAACTTAACCATTGTTAGTATATCATTATCACAGCTGCCAACATTTCAAGGATGCAATCTAAGGAGGGCCAGTAGGCAGGCTTTCTATGTGACTTGATGGCCTAAAACAGTTTTTGGAGGCATGAAAATAGGTATGCAGACATATGTCAGTTTACCATAGTAGGAAAACAAATTCAATTGTACTAGTACTATACTAGGTCAACTGGTAGTTTTCAAATACACATAAAAAACCTGTAAGTAAAATATGAAACAAATAGGCAAAACTGTATTTTTTGCTTTAGAGAAAATAAATTAAACATAAAAGTTTGCATATTAATCAGACTATATTGTAAAACAGATTATTGAGAAGACTGGCAATAGTTTACAATATATAACAATATATAACAATATAGTTGGATCTCCCCTTGTATCGGTGGCATAAATTAATCCTACACACACACACAGTGGTATTCAGGTCCAGACTGGCCATCTAGCAAATGGTGTCATTTACCTTTACTAACGCTTGTGGAGTAGATTGTGCCCCATAATATATGCTGCTACCAGCTACATTCTTCTGCAAGTGTAAGAGTATGGCGTGTATCCATCAGGTGGCTGCACCACCTTGTTGTTTATCAGTCGCTGGCCTTAAAGTGCCATGCTTAATTTGAACCCCCAATCTGGCTTTGCTGATATTTACTATTTAGGACTCTCTAGTCATGTTCTAAATTTAAATATCTAATACAGTATTAAAAGGAGTGTTCATATTATGAATCCTTATGTAACATGCTTTTCTAGGTTGTAGAGAAGGTATATATTTTTTTAAACTTAAAAGTAAATTATGGTAGCTTGGTGGACAATTGAAGTAACACACTAGTACATAAGCACTAACTGGTTTTCCATTCGTTGGTGTTGGAGACTGGTATAGGTGGGTACTACTTCATAGTGGCTTATACCCAGGTAATGCAAGATCTATTAGAAATAATTATACACTATACACATGCAGCATCAAATCATTTCTCAGGCGATAGAGAGTCCTATAAATCTTGCAGTTCTTGACATTTAATTTTTATTTCAGTTCATAATAGTTTATGTCAACTTAGTTTATGTATTAGTCAACAAGAATATATTCATGATTATCAAATGTGAGTCTAAATTTAAAGTATAAGTAGCAGTAACCAGTAACAATGTCACAGTTGAAGGATCCACAGGCATAAAACAAGAGAGACATGTTTCACTGAAAGGGTAATCCAAGAAACAAAAGATTGTGATCACATCTGCTGTAGACTTACATCAGTATCACTAGAAAAGGTAACTGGGCCTTCCAACCACAGAAACCCTGTGAATCTAAATCCACAGAGCAGATTCCTGCATCCCATTGTTTATTAAGAATCCCACAGTGGGATTGATAAGAATCTTCTACAAAAGGAAACATGATAAAGGAGAAGGCAGTATTGTGAAGACACTTCGAACAGAAGGAACTACTAAAAAGTATGTGTGTGCAGATGGATGCAAAATAAAGCAAAAAGAAAGCAAAAAAACAGAGAAAGAAATAGGGAGCAGCTGTCACATTGCAAGCAAAATAAGCAATATTTTGTATTAGCCATATTAGTCCAGTAATGTTGCAGAATCTTGTAATAGCTTTTTTGAATTCGACTAACAGTCTGTCCATCCAGTAAAAAGGTCTACAAAAGATTCTACAACATTTTGTTACTTTGTATATATATATATATATATATATATATGGAGAAATAGAGAGAAACATCTGCGCTTATCATGTTAATAAGCTTCAGCTGTCTACAGAATGACAAATATAAGGCTACATGCTTCAAACTGAATGAGGAAAAATGTAAATTATCTATGAACTCTTTTATGTCCTGTGATTGTGATGTGTGATTTTGCATGGTTTCAGCAGTCATATATATAAACCCAATAATTAAAAGAAACAGCTCATTTGAAATCCTTCAAGTGCATAGACAGAGTGAAATGTTGACATACAGTCACATACTGTATATGACCAACCACTTTTTTGCAAGTAGAAATGAATTACCTCTCCATGAAATGTAAAAGAATATTTCAATAGCATCTAATAAATCTGCCCGGTGATTCTCTGACCGATTTAAACTGGGAGATCTTTAAAATGTGAACTGGGATGACTTCTATTTGTGTACAGATAAACTAACCAACAGCAGAAAAAGGTAATGAAATAAGCACTGATCATATCCAATAAGCAAAATATGGATATTAAACATTGATGGGCTGCTCACAAATATTCAGAATTAATCAGCTACTGCACATTTATTGTTTAATATTTAATGTCTTGGCTTCTACCATCCTCTGGAAGAATTCAGCATTATCATCTAACTCATCACAAACAGACAGGATCGATTTGAATTCTAGAGATACACTTAAATTCCAGGTGTTTGTAGTTAAATCAAACATGTCAACACATTGTATTTGCAACCTTGAGTGGTTTTCATCGTGTTTAAAGGGAGGTAGCCAAGCCATTTTCCCAAACCTCTGTCTGAAGACCATTTATTTAAGATATTATTAACAGTAGCTTAATAGCAGTGCATATATATATATATATATATATATATATATATATACGGTATATATGTCCCCTGCTTCACATGGATGTTTAGGTGGAATGTCTCTAGAAGTAGAAAGTGAGAGTTCTAGAAATTGTGACACTTCAGACTCCTCAATAATGACACAGTTACAATCTGTTAACATTCTCTCTTATGCTGCTAACATGTCACATTATGTCTGCTGTGACACTTAATTTGGGTTTTAAAGACTAGCTGTGCGAGTAAGCAATAGGATGTGTGGTATTGGGATGGCAGGTGCTGCTCCACAGCTTTGTTATGGTAAATGACTGATAGCTTCACGGAAAAATAAGTGCAGCTGTCTCCAGCCTCACAAAAGACACCACATTATCTACCCTGCAAAGCAACCCCAGCACCTGAGTTCTGGGTTTTAAATAGGTAATCTTTAATGACACTGAAAATCAAGCAATTAACAAATCACACGCATTAGAGTCACAGCATCACTCATCTTACATAGAAACAGATTCTGTACACTGATCGAAATCGTAATATCCGATCACCATGTATAATATCATACATATTTATCTTTTGAAAATTAAACCCAAATGGACACATACAATTATTTTGAACACAAGAGTGATATCAACTGTTAATTTATGTCATGCTTCTTACCCAGTTAAGGATGGATCTGCATCCAGTACATTTTGGGGCTTACTCCTGGTTTACGTTATGAAAAATGTTAGAATCTTTATAGGTCGAGCCCAAAATGTCACCAAAAACAAAACCTGTGCATGTATTTTGGAAAGCAGGATATACTGCCAAATCTATTTATCTAGAAAATATTCATATAAAGCACTGGCAAAAGTTGCCAAGAGGCCACATTTTCAGATAGCCTAACTACTTGGAGTCGTGCACCCCTGCTCCAACCTATAGTGCTCCTAATAAAAATAAGATGAAAACAAATTTAGATAATGCCTGCTACTTATCTGCAATCTGCTTATATTCATTGATAGCTAAACATTAATACTTTAAGTAGAAAAGAAAGATATCCTAAATGATTTCAGATATAATACTGGTCTGATAAAAAGCAAAAAAAAAAAAATGTTCTTGTTGGACAGAGATGGAGAGCCACAGGATTTAATTCCAAAATGCAAATGAGTATCTCTATGAAATGTAGCATGAGATTATACAATTTAAGACGCTATTTAAATGAGAGGAAAAAAATGACAGATTCACTTTAGCTTAATAATCACAAGAAACATGGGGAAAGCATTAATAAAAAAAGAGAGTCTTTGTTAAAATGAAAAAAAATGTTTGATCTAAGCATGGCTTTAGCGTGTTTGTTTACCCCAAGGATCATGCTAGTCAGTGCAACAAACAACCCAAGTTTCTGGAAGAATAAGTCTTGTGTGTGATTGTTTCCATCGTGAAGTATTTTGTAATACGTGGGTTTGTAAGGATTTTTCATCGTACCAATTGTCACTATCGATTTTTGAGCAGATTGTTCACCAACAAACACTACCTACCAGTACACAGAGGTTTAAGCCTACATGGGGTTATTGGTTATTATATAATATATTAATAACCAAGGGTTTGTGCATTCCGCTGGTAACATGACCACTTCATAGAACAGCAGACATAGTGACTCCACCATTACAAATCTTAATTTCATGTAAAAAAATATTTGATGAAAAAGCTTATTGGACAAGGTTAGTTTACTCAATAATAGGTCGGTTCTAGGAGGTCTGTTCACAAAATCTATTTCTATGGTTGCTAGGTTAGAAAAAAGTAAAAATACACGGCCATTTGGTGTCTGGTTGAAAAAAGGTTTACAAAGTAAAGTCTTATTTAGGTTCATTTTAATTGGTACAAATGTCTGAAAAGACTACAAGAAAATCAATCTTAGCAAACATCTAACATGCAGCTGCAATTGAGACACCATGCAGCTTTTCTCAATTCTACAACTAGGAGCGCACACAGTCAGGGTTTACTTAAACATAGCACACGCATCTAGCATCATGTGAACTCAACTAACTTTAGATTTTACAAAACATCACAATACAAACAAAGGAGACAGAACACGAGATACAAATAAATATCCTGGCACCCAAAACTTGAAATCTAATGTTTGTGCCAGAATACAGGATGAAGAAAAGGTAAGATATTTCATTATAATTGCCATTTCCAGCTGACCTGATCTGTCTTGCTGTATTTTACAGTTTGTGTATGAGTAATTGGTTCCCATGGCTCTTATATTATACAGAGATGGTGTACATTAATATGGCCGAAGAGCCATTCGGTAGCTGGAAACACCCTGTATATTGAGTCTATTCACTACTAAGTTGAGTAGCATTCAAGAAAAGGGTGAAGATTTTATTAACCAGAGGGGGTGACACCAACTGTGTGCAGTGAGGGTAATGAAATAAACTAGGGGGTAGTTTAAGTGCCAAAATATAACCCCTCAGTCCAATTCTCCACTCATAGGGGGCATGAACCACAAACATGCTTCCTCTTCAAGGTAAATAAATTAACAGCCCTTAGGTGGCATCATTGCTCCCTGCCCACTAAGGGGAAGGGGGCTTAACAAGTACTCAAGCAATAAAGACTGCCCTGGCTGTAAACAGTGACTGGAAACCAGGGGCATACTAGTTGTGTGGTCAATACTTATGATCATATACTGGCTTTGCAACGTAAACTAAAATAGATACATTTTAGTATTACATTATGTCATCCAGCTTGAAAGTCCACAATATGATTAAAAAGTATGCATGTGAAAATAAAGTCAAATCATGATATGGTGAGGCTTGATCCTTTACTAATTAAGTATGCTATAGTGACAGTTATCTTTATGAATAAAATAAGTCTATTAAAAAGGAGAAATCTTATTTTTATGAATCTTACCCACAACATCATTGCTATAAATCGTATATCTGCACATATAAAGCATTATGCTGGTACACAATTTCCATGCAATGGTGGAAATCGGGCACATACAGTTTGCCCAATTCAAGAAACATCACTATAATAAGTGCCTGGGCACTACAGCCCTATCAGTGACCAAATAGTTATGTGAATTGAGTTCTCCCATACCTAATGGTTATCAAAATTATTAAACCTCCAGTCATCAAAAGGGATTTTCAGAGAGCACATGGTCATCATTTAAGACTTTAGCAAATGAAAATTTCAACATCAGTCCTAGAGACTGAAACACGTTACCCACAGAGGTGGTGCTGTCAAATCCAAATGATGCCTTTAAAAATAGGATGGATGCTTTTTTCAGCGAAGATGAATCTTTAGATATAAAGACTACTTATAGCTTGTTGATCCAGTAAGAAATCAGATTGTGATTTCAGAGTCAGGAAGGAATAGTCTCCATTTCTTAGGCACAACTTATTTTCCCTTCTCAATGATCAACAGATTTTTTTCAACCTATATTACTGTGTTACACTTTTTTCCCTCTTATTAGACTTTTATATTGGACCTGATTCCTAATTTCTAGTGTGCGTGAGTAAATATGCCTTCTTGATTGGATACGTCTATGTTACTGGAGACCACTAATTATTTTACTCACATAAAAGATGGCTGCACACATTAAAAAAGGGTGCTCTCCTACCCAACTATGCTACAGGAGGACTATTGGTTCCTTATAATGGCGTATGGTATTTTCTTAGTAAATAAGTCTATTAGTATATTTTCTTGGTAAACAGAGTATTATAGTCATATATTAAGCATCCATTGCTAAATGTAAATATATGGGAAATATCTTTATCTTCTTCACCTGTTTTTGTAGAAAAAACCTCTGCATGTGAAGAATTATCAGAAAGATCAGTTTCATTAAGCAATATGTCTGTTCACCTTCATTGCCCAGATATAATATCAGGGTATGCATTAAAGAGATAATAAAGAGAAATAAAATGTCTCTTCAGTCATAAATAGGAATGTAAATGATTGTATTGTACCAATGCCATTAGGTGATTTGTAAATGTTCACTTGGTTCTGCCATTACGCATTCAATTTTTAAGACTTTAAGATTAGATACAAGGTGATAAGAACATTACAGTCATCATTACGATGTGACAGCTATCACTTAATAGCTGTGTCATTAGGCACTTCGTATTTAAGCTTCAAATGCACCCCGGCAGAATGTCCTATTATTGTATATGCCCCGTTCATACTACATAGGCAAGCGCCAAGAAAGATAGAAATCCACTAGCGTATATATATATAGTGAAAGAAGAAATGTATATTAACGCTGCTCAAGCAATGTCTGATAAAACCTCACAAAATATCGGGATACATTAAAAAGAATATTTATGCAAATATTTTGTACTCCAACTGTAGAAATTATTAGTAAGCTTCCGATAAAACATGATGCTCTGTTGTGGACATTCATTGACAGGGCCACCATCAGAACTCTAAGTTTAAAACCTGTACCCCATGCCCCTCCCATCAGTCCACACCATTTCTATTCCACCCATTGCTCTGCCCACATTTCACCCACCACCCTGCATTAGGATCCTCCCATAAGCACACCTTATGGTTCTGTTGCCCATGCTCTTCCCATCGTCCTGCTTTAGGTGGGCCTGTTAAAGCAGAGTTGAGCCTATGGTAAGTGGCACGTGGGTTCAGTGTTTCTCCAGTGCCCCTCATAATTAACACACATACATACTAACACGCAAGCTCATAAGAAAGACGACTGAGTTGGAAAGAGTACAAACACCTTGTGTTGGGTATTTTTCCGGAGGTGAGAAGGGGTAGAGCCAGTACAAGCAATGGGCAGTAGGCATGGTCACCCTGTCCCACCTGAATGACCACCTCGCTGCAGACCATTGCAAGGTGGCCGGATGAGAGCTGCAGTAAAGGTCTGTGCAGTCATTGATTTTATAGCTCCCTGGGTTGGCCATCAGAGAATCTCCAGATCTGGCCAATGATCCCTACCAGCTGAAAAATCATGAAAGTGCTGTAGCTACCCAAGACAGTGTCCAAAAAAATACTCTTTCTGCCAAGATCAGATTCAGTGCACTGGTCGGTTTAAGATTATGCCATTGGATGAAAATGTTAAAGTGTGCAATATAGTAGTTAAAGTTGTGTATTACAGAACGTTGGACTGTTGTTTTGTGCTCCTTTCCTAGTTATTACAATTCTTTTTAGCACGTTTTCTTAGTTTTGTCATTCTATATAAAGCTATCCAATCCTCACATTATGTAATAAGGTAGAACATTAAACACTAAAAGGTTACAATAAAATTGCCGGAACTAATTATATATTAAATGTTCTTGAGTTGCTTTTTCTTGTTACAATTGTATGTGCTCATTATTAAGCTCACCCGAAGGTGACGTTGAGGAACCTAGAGCAGTGGAAACCAAACATTATCACGTTGTTTCTGTAAGGTAACAATTAGAATTTTTTTTTAAAATATTATAGAAATTACGTTTTACACAATCGAACTGTAAATTCATATTGTATATAAACATGCAGTGACCTGTATTTTGACCTGTGAAGATTATGAGTTCTATGTAACAATCATTATGTATCACTCATATGACGAGTCTATATGAGCAAATTAAAATAATAATTACCTTGATGGCTACTAACTGGCCAGTTATGAAACGAAACGCATTCTGCATTTGGCGCCCAGCCTGGCTAGGCATAGTTTTCTCAACAGTGAGTTTTTACTTTCCTTGATGAAGTGTGGATTTTATTTTATTTAATCGTTTTGTGTTTTTTGTATATATTGTGCATTTATATTTATTTTTAAATTTTATATGAACATTCCAAATGCGAGCAACATAGAGGTAAATAACAAAATATAGCCATTAATTTGGATGTAATAATTATAAAATGGATTTATATAAAATATTATATACAGTAAATTGTATATACAGCAGATTAGTTCCAATAGTCTTACAAATCCAGCTGCTTCCTTGTGAAAGTAAAAAAAATCCAAATCAAGTTGGCAAGAAACACACAACCATTGTAGCGATATATATATTATAGTGATGTTTAGGAATTTTAATATAATTACGTTTATTCTTTTAAATATTTCCATAGTATCCTAAAAAGTCTCTTTTTTACTTATGTTCTAATGAAGTTATTAGTACCCACTTAACAAAAGCTAGCATATTATTTAAAACACATGGAAGCATTTTTTAATATCATCAAAACAATAACATTTCTTAAAACCATGCCAAATATTCACATAAAAGGGAAATTTAGAAGCGTTTGAGAAGATATTGTAATATCAATCTAAATCTCTCTCTCTACTTTGGAACATTTTGCTATTAACCTAACTTGTAGAAAGTGGTAATGTTGTGCAATATCATCAGTAACTCTCTCTCTTTAATAAATGTGCCCAATGTGGTATGTCTAATTTACTCTTTATCTACTGAATCAATAGTGCAGGTCAAAAGGCGCAAAGGTCATATAATAGCTGTCATCTACAGATAAATGCCAAGTGTTAGTAAACCCATTATTGCACAATGACTGATGAGTGTACAATTATTTTTTAAGCTATGCTCCTAAAACTTAAATCTCCATATCATGTGTGCCCAATTTCAAATCAATAATAAGCCTTTTCCTATGTAATATAAAACACCAAGTGCTTGCAAGAAATTCTGGAACATTTTCAGAAACAGTTATACCAGAAATAAATGTATTTTGGATATGCAGGATCAAAATATGTTTATATAATAGCAGAATATTCGTTCTTTGAGTATTTTCAGTCCAAGACCAGAAACCTGCAACTCTGGGCACAATGCTTATTAATACACAATATTAATAGGTTTATTATATGTGCTTTGGAGAAATCCAAATGTTTTGTCATTTATAGGTGCATAAGATTCATTGACCACGTTTCTCAACTTTCCGGAGCAGTTTCTTATTAAGACCTCCGTATCCTGATACATATTAGTCCATGGATATGTTCCCCAGAACAACACTGGTGTCAGGCAGCGCTTAAAATATTTAGATGCGAAAGCTGGACTCCACCCGATCCAAATACAATGTGAAACAAATACCGATGAAGCAGCACTCTGTGATAGTGGTATTTATTTCACCAACTGTGGCAACAATGTGATCCTAAAGAAAGATCTAAAGAAAGATCCCATAGTAGGATCAAAACTCTACTTTTCACAAAGATCTGAGCTTGATCGTTATTTGTTTTCTATTGGATCTGTTCCCTGAGTCTCTATGTTTGGTCAATGAATTGGAATGCATTGGCCATTATACTATTTCTCAAATCCAATAGCTAAACTATCAATTTCAAACACTGAGGCAGACAAATGATATGGTTTTCTCACACATCTCACAGTAATAATTCTGTAATCATGTAAAATTCTGTCTCATTCATAACTTTTGCTAGGGACATATTTTCATGGGACACTAATGTAAGTGCTTATATGTTGTCATAGAAAATGAAAAGGCTTTTTAAATGTTTCTCTGCTGTTTTTTTATGAGATTAAACTTTAAATGGAAACAATAAAATAACATAATGATCATCACACTTCTACTTAGTATGGTTCTGTAGTATAGCGTTTTGTTAGCAGACTTAAATGAAACTGTCTCCTTGTCTCAAAACACCCTTTAATTATGTCTACAGTCTAATGAAAGGCTGATCGCTTCCCCTTTTGACACCCAAAGTCACCTTAATGTTTTAATTGGTGCCCAGTTTTTGCATTGCATCTCTAACAAAATGAAATCCTTTACAACCACTGATCATTCCTATTGCCCCACTGCCCTGCTCATGATATACCTTACCATTATACCATGATACCATAAAATGACAGATCTTCTAATGTTATTTACTTAACATACCAGAAAATGCAATTAACATTTTGTGGAACCACAACAGGATGATTTAATTGGCAGTGGTTATAGAAATATATACTGCAGGGCTGCATTTAAATCTCTGCATCTCTGTATGACACAGTTCCTGGTATATGGGCTTGATGTTCATACTGTTATTAAATTTAATACATTAAATAGATTAGATTTCTTAATCCTACATGCTACCCGTTCTCTGCAAAAGTTTGCAGGTGTAGGAAAACATGTTGTAAAGTAAGAATAAAAAGAAGGAAAATCTAAGTCAAATCAATATTTGGTGTGGTCAATCTTTGTCCTCAAAACAGCATCAATTCTTCTAAGTTTTTCAAACATCTTGGAAAACTAACCACAGTTAGTTGCTTCTCTCTCTTCATGTAATCCAAAACAGACTTGATGATGTTGATATCAGGGCTCTATGGGTGCCAAACCACCACTTCCAGGATTCCTTCTTTACACTTAATGACTTTGGTTGTATGTTTGGGGTTGTTGCCGGAGGTATGGCTTTTTGGCCGTGACTCTTCCCTGACGACCACTTCTGATCATCAGTCTTCTCTGGACAGTCGACAGACACACAAGGGTCCCACTGTTTTCTTCCAATGCTGAGCTGATGACGCTGCTGTACTTCTTCCAACTGTGAAGGGATGTAGACATGTTGTGTGTTTCATCTGCTGCACTAAGCTTCCTTGGAAGACCACTGCACCTACGGTCCTCAACATTGCCCGTTTCTTTGTCTGGAGTCTGGACAGAACATCTAGAATCCCCTGTCTGCCTTAAAATTCTGTCTGGGAGAGATCTTGCTAATGCAGTATAACTACCATATGTCTTGTTGCTGTGCTTAGGCTTGCCATAGTGCATGAGTTTTGGGGGTTAAAAGTCATATTATGGGACAGAGTGGCATATAGGGGGTATAAGGCATTTCTGGAGGCAGAGTGGCATATAGGGGGTTAAAAGGCATTTATAGAGGCAGAGTAGCATATAGGGGGGTAAAAAGGCATTTATAGAGGCAGAGTGCCTCCCTGATATGCCTTATACCCTCCTATATGCCACTCTACCCCACCCATGATATGCATTTTAACCCCCTATATGCCACTCTGCCTCCCTGATATGCCTTATACCCTCCTATATGCCACTCTGCCTCCAGAAATCCCTTGTAGCCCTTATATGCCATTCTGCCTCCAGAAATGCAGTATACCCTATATGCCACTCTGGCATTTA
The DNA here is from genome assembly GCA_009364415.1 of Spea multiplicata. Classification (NCBI taxonomy): domain Eukaryota; kingdom Metazoa; phylum Chordata; class Amphibia; order Anura; family Pelobatidae; genus Spea; species Spea multiplicata. Next base: position 10,485 of record VKOC01018648.1, on the reverse strand, counting down.
GGGGGTTAAAATGCATATCATGGGACAGAGTGGCATATAGGGGCTATAAGGCATTTCTGGAGGCAGAGTGGCATATAGGAGGGTATAAGGCATATCAGGTAGGGAGAGTGGTATATAGGGGGGCATAAGGCTTTTACATAAAAAATATTATACAGTTTGTTCAAAAAATAAATTAGTTTACTGACCTTCTACTTCTTCCACTTTGGGGCTTTTTCCTCTTGACCTTCGTCCTCTGGTAGCTGCAGACTGCCGTTTTCTATGGTAACAGGATGTCAGTGACCCGACATCCGGAGCTCCAGCAGTCTGAGTGCGAGGGGCGGAGCTTTCACCCCTCACGCTGCTCCCATCACTATGCGGCCATCAGATTGCTGTAAATTTACTCTAAACGGCCAATGCGTGCTGATGCCGCCAGCCGGAGCTACTTTTTTTTAAAATTATTTAAATATACCGGATCGGCTTGCCATATTAAGTAAAAAAAAATGTAAAAAAGTATTAAAGTAGCTCCGGCTGGCGGCATCAGCACACATCTGCCGTTTAGAGTAAATTTACAGCAATCTGATGGCCGCATAGTGATGGGAGCAGCGTGAGGGGTGAAAGGTCCGTGCGAGCATCACGGCTGCTGGGTGCTGATGCCGCCGGCGCTGCTTTAATACTATTTTTTTTATTTAATATGGCAAGCCGGTGCGGCTTGCTGTATTAAATTTAAGAAAAAAAGAATTAAAGTAGCGCCGGCCGGCCGCATCAGCACGCAGCGGCCGCTTAGATTAGATTTCGGGAGGCCTGGGGGACAATTGTCCCCCTGCCCAGCCCACCCCTGGCGCCGGTAGAGGCTTCCGATCCCGCTCGCAGCCACTCAGTGGCTGTTTTCAACGATAGTTTGCCGGCCGACCAGGAAATTTCCCGGTATCCCGGTGGGCCATTCCGTCCCTGCTTGAGATCAGCAACCTTACAATGTTAGTGAATTTGGGTGCTGCTCACCCAATTGTATTCCACCTGCACAGCCTTTTCTGTTTCAGTTAATGATGTTAATGTTTCAACTAGATATTAACTGGATGAACATTAGCACCTGTTTGATATAATTGTTTGATCATACACTTAACTATAAGTCTACACAATGTACCTAGAAGAATTGATGTTGTTTGGTTATTTACATCAAATATTGATTTGATTTAGAATTTTCTTATGTTGACTTTGCATTTTGTTAAATGCTAAAACTAATCTATGAACATGTTTTTTGAGAGCATTCTTACTTTACAAAAAATTTTCACAATTGCCTAAACACAGGTACAGTAATTTTAGAGAGAGAGAGAGAGAGAGAGAGAGAGAGAGAGAGAGAAAAATCTTACTACTGCTGCTTTCCATGTTAATGTTTCTTTTTAATTTGCAAGCACATAACTATATAGTTTGTCTTACAACAAATGTTAGTCTTGCTGCATGAAGAACATACATTCTGATTCTAAAACATATACAATTTACATAGTGTGCTGTGGAAATATTTTCCCTTTTTCAGTAATTAACATTGTGGTTCTTATCTGTCTGAGCAGATGAAGTGCATAGTAGAATATTTTCCATAAGATTTAATTTATTTCTAACATCTGTCCCAGGATCTACATTTCAAGCCTAAATATTACCATTAATGATCAAGATTTAACATCTCTTTTAAGATGGCTTTAATTTTCTCACTGATTTGCAAGCAGGTGTTTAATGTGCTTACCCTAAGAAAATCAATGTAATTAATCTCCAAACTACATCAATCACAAAAAGAATAAAAAAAGGTACCTAAGCTTACACTGACATATATGAGGGACTTACCGTTTTGAACCATATGCCCCAAAAGACACATATTCCCCAACGCTCTAGGCTGTAAATGAATTAATGAAATCAAAATATAGCCAAAATCACGTAGTGAATTGATGATAAAGGAATTATGGTGTCATTATTTTTTCCTGTGAAGTTATTATAGACATGGCAGTTTTTATGCGTGTTAAACACATTTATATCTTAATGCTCATGAATATTCTATACAAGTTAAGTCTAATAGACAGAATAATGATATGATGGATAAATCTGCCAAATTCAGTTCAAGCGATTTGGAAACATTTAGATCTTCTCATAAAGAATGTTCCACCAATGAAAAAGTGTTTTGTTTTGTTTTTTACAAATGGGTAGCTATAGCCTAAAATGAATGTATTTTTAATAAAAACATTAAAACATATTAACATATGTTCTAATATTAGGCATGATTTGTAGATGTAAGGCAACCTCTGTCCTATTTGAGGTTATATGGGCAACCTCTATCACCCTCAGCCATTCATGATTGAATTTATATCCCTCTCATCTCTGCCAGTTGTGTAATAGACCTGTTAAGATGTATCCTGTTTGTGCCAGAAGTGCAGCATTTCCATGCAGTACTCACAGGTGTAAGGTAATTTCTATTCCATGTTATTTTAATGACTGTAAAGCACCGGTTACACTGATAGCATGGTTCATTTAAATCACTTAATCCTTTCTTCTGCTGAGCTTTTGTCTATCTCCTAATGTGTGCTGAAAAATGCAATTGTTTGTGAATGTCCTACACAAGTACTTGCATTATTCCATTTACATCCTACAATTTTCAGTTCTTGTCTAAAAATGGATTTGCTTTGAAAAATAACACTTGCCACCTGTTCACAGCCAGTGAAGTGAAATATTAAAGAGATCAATTCCCTTTGTGCATAACAAATATGTATATATTCCAACATAGCTGTACACGAAGCCTTTGTAAATATGTAAATTAAGGTTTAAAGGTCTAAACTGGGAATCTCTGTTCAGTTTATAGCCTGCATAATGAATACTTTATAAATTACCTCTGCCCCCAACACATGTACCTCTTAATTGTGGGAGACAGTATTATGCGAGATGCCATAGGAATTTTTGGCATTGTTTTCATCTGTGTCATTAGAAAATAAATCCCAAACAAGATGACTAAAATATGCTTTCATTAAAAAATAGAGCATCCATATAATAATGGGAATATATCATACAAAGGAGAGGTATGACCCAGGACACTAGCAATGAAAGTACCACTTTATTAGTGATTTTCTGATCAATCTTTAGGTTTATCCCAATCAACAACATTGCAATTAGACAAAGAAAAACAAAATTTGAACTCCATACCCTGGTTATCTGAGGACAGCTTGTACTGTGGGCCAAGGGGAAAGGCAGGTGAATATAACAAGAGGGCACTTAGGTAGTGAAGATCCACCCAATCCACCCAATAAACAGCCTAGGATTAAAAAAAAACCTATATGGCTATACCAAAGGTAAGTACTATGTATCATACAAAATAATAGTAAATAAGTTAATAATAGTCACAATTTCCTAACTGCAATACTATTATATATTTAAGTGGGTTAACTAATACCTAATCCATTGAGGATGATGGACATTGTAGTCCAACACTAGGCAGAAGGTTAGCCACATGATCAACATGGATTCTTTAAAACATAGGTAGGTTGGAGTTCCTGTGTCCTCTCCAATGGCTTTTTTTTTGCAAAAAACTGTAAATCTGTATCATACAGACTAAAGCATTCATAAATTATGTGTATTTTTGCATGGCAATGTGCGCTGTTTTATCTAGAACTAGGTGGCTTTTAACTGTGCTACAATTACTTTTAGCTGAGCTTGTTTCCAGAATTGTTCCTGGTTTCAATCTAAAAAAGGGCTAAAGTTTCTTTGAACAGAAGATAAAGAATAATCAAAAATGTGCGGAATTCTTTCCAAACAGAGCATCTGGCACTGGTGCACACTGGCACACACAGTGTTTTCTGTGCTAGGATACATAATATAGCATCACACTGTTACATATATCTCTTTTTTTTAAAAAAAAATAAAGAGCGTGACAAAATTAAAATATAAAATCTGAATATTTAACAGTAGTTAGATCAGTAAGCACCACCTAGTGCTTTGGGATTTATGTGAAATTGTGGCAATAGAACACCACTATATTCACGTCAGCCACTATTCTCAACAGGTTTACTTTAAATGGACACAAATAAGTAAATTAGACATACTTTAATTAAGAAGGGAATATGTGTGTCTACAGGTGGTGTATGATGTCATCCTGAAGAAGAGCACAATGATATAAAATCATTTAGGGATAGCAGGATTGTATTATTTATGTATATGGACCTATGTGCCATAGGTGTATATGTATAGATACATTATTAAATCATATAGCAAAAAGAAATATAAACACCCACACAATCTGCTTTTCTTAACATTCACTCCTGATAAAAGTGAAAAAACTGCAAGCCAAATAATGGCACAGGAAACAGATAAAGCAGGTTATCTCTCAAGTTATTGCTTAACACCCCCCTAAAAAAAAACATATTTGCACATTTTATGTCTCTCAATATCCAATACCACAGAACATAATAAAATAATAATAATAATAATAATAATCACCAAAGCAGAAATAAATAACACCATGAGAACAATTCAATTTGCCATTTGCTGATAATTTCACAGTATTCCTAAATCATTTGGCGTTTAGTAAATTGGTTAATCTAATGAAGCTCTCTGTTGCTGTACCCTTGGAATAAACAATCAACTAATTTTTTTTTTTTACCAATTGGCCGATCATAGCGGGGGCATGAGCTCACCACACCTTAAAGTTACTTATCTCCCACTAAAATAATGATCATTACTCTGCTAGATATTGTGTTCCTACAGTATAGCCTTTTGTTAGCAGACCTAAATGAGGCTGTCTCGTTTCCTTTAATTATGTCTGCAGTCTAATGGAAGGCTGATCACTTCCCACTCTGACACTCAAAGTCACCCTAATGTTTAAATCGGTGCCCACTCCTTGCATAGATTCTCTTCCAAAAATGAAACCTTCCCCACCTGTGATAGTGGATCATTCCTGTTGCCCCACTGCCCTGCCCACGGTATAACTTACCATGATACTCTTGTCCAGGTACATAGTAGCTTGGGTTTCCTGCGATGTGTAAGGAGATGAGCACCTCTCCCTGCTCCCCATCTCCTTCCAGCTCTCCGTGATGGGTGCAAAGGAAAAAGAAAGGGGAGAACCTGGGGTAATATCCCACCGCTCCGCGGGCGGCAGCGCAATACAGGATCCCCACAAACACAAGCAAAGTCCACTGTGCGCTGGGGCAGGTGTGCATCTTATCCATTATTGGGGGGACCCCCTGAGGAGCTCACACTCAATACACTGCCTGCATAAGAGACAATAACGGAGGTCTTGGAGGGGAGGGGGGGGAGAAATCAAAGAAAAGTTTCAATACATAAAAGTAAATACAAACTTCAGCTGCAAACAGAAATCAAGTCAGATGCACAGATGTCTACTCCCCAGCAGGCAGCATCAGTGCCAGCGATCAGGTTGCTGAAGGGAGAGCAGGAGCGCTGTACAGGGGTCTCGCACACACATAAGACATGCCTCATATGCAGATCATGTTAACTGTGCTAGCTGGACACACCCCCGGCAGCTGATTGGTCCGCTATCAGCCATGAGCAGAGAGATGGAACGCAGCCCTGGGAAAAAGGTGAATGGCTCGTAGCTGTTCCAGTTGCCACCAAATACTTCGTGGCATTCCACATTCTGCTTTCTTTTTGTGTAAAACGGTTGCTATTTTGCTTGTGCTTAATAGGATGCTGTAACCGGTACGATATCTAATAAGCTGTGGGGATCGGAATCCCATTTATTATAAAGGTTAATAACTAGTTAAAAAAAAGTCATATTTAAAATAAAAAAACAAAAAACTATTGAACTGGAGAAATTGTGGGGTAGACTTTTGGAGCAATTTCCTATACAAGTATTAAAATGCGCCTGCTTTACTGCTTGCAGCTTTAGTGAATTCTATGAGTATTGCTGGTATTTACCTTCATAAATATGGGTTAATAAGTCAGAAATTTAATCCTAGGACCATACATCCTAGGACATTGGCACATAGGGCATATTTTCAGATCATGTCCTAAAATTGTAATTATTATTAAAAGACATAAGCAAAAATAAATAAATCACTAAAAGTGGATACAGCTATATACGCTGATGAAACGTCGAATCTAAGACTTACTGGACTTAGCACTAGGCATTCCAGGCGAATGCCAGGACTGCCTGAATAATGCGGGCACCAGCAGTGGCATGTTCTGCCTAGAGAGACAGGTCTGATGTGGTTACAGCCCCTGAGATGCTTTACTTGGACAGATCGCTCTATTGGGGCTAAAATGCCCTTCTTTTCTCCACTTACATTCCACCTTTTCGATATAGAATACAGCTCTAAAAGTCATAGTCATTTTTAGAAACTGGGCAAAGCGGAAATGGGCTTATAAACTTTCTAATAAGTATTGTTAAATAAACAACTTCCCGCAAACCCAGTGTTTCACGGAGCTTAAATACCGTATATGGTAAACACATTATAAAAAAAATTGGCATGGAAGTAATACATTTGCCCCCATCCTAGAAAAAATGAGCTGGAAAAATGAATAACAGCACCATTCCCAATAATGTGTAATTGACTTTTTATTAAGTGTGTATTACCACTGGGAATGCGTAATAAACATCTCTGCATGTGCATAGAAAATGCCTTTTGAAATCTGCGCCTAGTTGCATTTTTTCCTTTGTCTGTTGACAGATCTCTTCCCCTGCACCTGAATGTCCTACCTCTCCCAGGGGCATTTGCATTGTTTGCCGTGCTTCAACGTACCCTGCGGAGGATTGTTTTGATTTCCTGTGACTCAAACCAGAGATGGTAACGAAAGAGTTAACCTGCGTTGCTCGCCCGATTCTGGCGTCGCTAGTGTTAAAGGGAAGATGGTTTGAGATTTAAGCCTTTCGGAGCCATGAGGCGCACGTAAGAAATGAATGTTCTAGGTAGTTACATAAAGAGCTCGTTGGTGGATGCGCCGTAAATGTGATAACTAATTTGTTGACAAAATCCTTATTTATGCAGTGATTTGAAAGCATGTCGTTTGTAGCCAAATCAAAGGCCAAGAAACAGATTTGCACATACAGGAGCGCAGCCTTGTTCATTAATATTGCTTTTAAACAAGGGGATGGTGATTTAATGAAACATTAATCATAGCTAATCATATCTAGCATAAAGTAACCTTCAGGGGTTAGTCAGTTTTCTAAAAGGGTGATATGCGTTAGGCAGTGAATGTTGCCGTAGCTGATTCTTTATGGCATTGTGATGGATGTTGTGGTGTCACAAGGGATACACCACATGCCTGAGTACTAGTGACAGGGGGAAATGAAGCAAAACTGGGCCGAAATGTCAATCACTGGAAAAAGCCTAGAAACAAATGTAGCGTTCTCTTCCCGTTCCCCAGTCAGCTGGATTTGCTGAATTTTTAAATATGCTAAGCCGTATGGCTTATTTAGGGTTTAGCCGCTTATTTACCGGGTCTTCTTTGTTAGAGAGCCAAATTTAAAACTAGTAAGGAGGTCTGAAGCTAGCCCATTTATTTTATGCGTGAAATGCGTCCTTTCAAGCGTTTTGCATTTCTACAAGGCCTTGAAAAAAGCTTTTGCGATGACATTGATTGTGAGGTGATGTGTACTTTGATCCCAGTGTGCAAAATTATATACAGTCAATGAATGCAGTAAGTGATGACAACCTTTTCCTGAAGTAGGTAAAAAAATGGGAATAGAGGCGAGAGAGGGTTAAAGAAAAAACATTAAGGGGTAGAAATAAAGGTGACAAGAAGGGTAGGGGAGCGTAAATCTGTTACATGAGAGCTTTTATAATAACCAAATACATTTTTCAAAATATATAACATACGCCTTTTGTTTGTCAATTGGTGTAAATGTTTTAATTTAACGATTTACATCAGGGAAACGGAAAGCTGTTGTAAAAGGTGGCAGAATTAGAATACCTCTAACAGGCCGGGCTAGTTCTGTCCAAAGGAAATGGACAGATATCTATATGGGACTTTTTCCCTTTTTTTTGTCCAGGAACCCCTTTCAACCACGCTAACGTGGTTGATAAAGTGTTTGCCAGGTAATAAAATCTTGCTCTTGGGTGTCACAGATAAAAGTAGAACAAAATATTAGCTTTACTGGTCTATAAAAAAGATAACGTGAAATCACTGACTATAGTTGGATGGCTTATCCATTTATCAACATGAAAAGAACCGGCCACAAGAATAACATTAAAAAAACCAACTGTGTGCACACTTTCAAAAGCTCAACAACTCCAAACAATTTACCATTCGTGGAAGAGATTATCTGACTTCCCCAGTGTTGGAGAATATTGAAATACCGCTCTCATTAATTAGCACACAAAAAGTGTTGAAACTCATTCCTCTGCTGCTTGACAGCAACACTTTATTATATAACATAAACATATTAATAATTCCCAATATGTATTATTCAAATTGCTTTACATATCAGTATGATATATATATGTATATATATATATATATATATATTATATATATATATATATTATATATACATATACATATATACACACACACTGGGAACAAAAGATACACACAAAACATTTTTTATGGGTGAATAATTATCACACATGAATCAAATTCATACAACAAAGGCATATATTACAAGTATAGTTCTTTGTCAGCCCTAAAATACATTGCGCACAAAAACATTGTTAGAAAACCTTATAAATACCCATCTCATAAAAAAACATATATTTTATATTTGTGAAATATCCTCAGGTTATATAAAGGGTATTTATTTTCACTGTGACTGGAATCATCAACTACACCAACTCTGCTGTTCAGGATGGTCATAGGATGGCTCATGTAACATTTATATCTAATAACCTTCTCAGACGGCCTTGAAGAAGGGCTGCTTCTCGGCTGGGGTTTGCACAATGTTCACTAGCCATGTATATAGTGATGCCCAGGGTACAGGGCCCACACTGCTTTTAGCCACAATGCCACTGGTTTTGGGGTTGCTATCTAATTCTTGATGGAAGTCCCACATTATAATAATAGGGCCGAATCAGGTGTTTAGCAGGGTAACTTTACACAATGTGGCTTTTAACACAGCAGCGTGCATCTCCATGTGAGAGTTAATGACCCTAAAACATAATCAAGGAAAGTGTGCATGAGCATACTTTTAAAGTGGTTTCACTTTTTACCAGATTCGGTTTTACCAAAACATTTCAGTTTCTTCATTTGGAAACACTGTTGAACAAAAACATATGCAGTAAATCTTCCAGAGTTTATTTCACAAAGGTCTTTAAACATTCAATGTAGTTATTCCTCTTGTTCATAAGCAATCTGTGTGCAGGTAAGGTGCAGACAACATATAAACATTGTTTTTCTTTGCCACCAACATGCGTGCATAGCAAGAATATGTCACAATAGCACAGTGCTATTAACATATGTTTTTATACATACACTTGTACATGAGAGAGACCCAAAATCCATGCATTAACGGACCCAGTGGTTCTCAATATAGCACTGACATACAGTAGGGAACACTGACTTGTGTACAACAGCCTATTGGAGATCTCACTGGTGACATCTAATGGGATATAGTGGCACTGCAGCACTCTAGTTTACACATTTCAACAAAACACCTTAGAAATAAAATCTTTTAAACTGGCTCAAATTTGAGGCAGCTTGCCATATCTAATCCAGAACATCCAGATCCTTCTTACTTTTACAGAGATCTATAACACAAATGGTGTCACGTCCACCACCACATCTTACCAAGCACACCTGCTTCCCCATGCTTACTCCACTATCAGGTATACATGTCTAACCTGTTGCATCACGTGAGTGAGTAGCCACAATGCATGCCCATTACACTTTACGCACCTCTATACAAAGTACACAGATCAATGGGAGTGAGCGCCATCACATTGCGTCTTTTGGACTATGTGTAAATGAATCAATACACCATTCAACACATACAATGCACCCCTGACATTTTTGTAAATATTTTATTATATCTTTTCATGCGACAACATTGAAGAAATGACACTCTGCTATAATGTAAAGTAGTGAGTGTACAGCCTGTATAAGAGTGTAAATTTGCTGTCCCCTCAAAATAACACACAGCCATTAACCCCTTAAGGACAATGGGTTGTCCTTAAGCCCATTAAAACAATGCATTGTGAGCCTGTACATGTATGGGCTTTGTCATGAAGGCGTTACTGTCTAAACCTTGGCAACAAAAGTGAGTACACCCCTAAGTGGAAATGTCCAAATTGGGCTTAAAGTGTCAATATTTTGTGTGGCCACCATTATTTTCCAGCATTGCCTTAACTCTCTTGGGCATGGAGTTCACCAGAGCTTCACAGGTTGCCACTGGAGTCCTCTTCTACTCCTCCATAACGACATCACCAGGGGCATAACTAGAAACCTCAGGGCCCCGGTGCGAGAATCTGTTAAGGGCACCACCCTCCCCCAACCCATCTACCCCCTTCTCACTATCTACCCTCTCCCTCCCTACCTCCTGCTCACTATCTACCCTCTCCCTCCCTATCCCTTCTCATTATCTACCCT
>VKOC01018647.1:0-43407 GCA_009364415.1 Spea multiplicata | reverse complement strand
GGGATTGCAATCCCGTCACTTTATCTTGGACTAGTGTTGGATTACGTCCTCGTTGTTGTAACATTCCCCCCCTTTGCACTTTGTTACTTCCCTTTCTGTGTTTAAAAGTTTCTCGTTTCGATTCACAGGTCTCCTTTTCGGTCGCACTCTGGAAATCTAAGTAGAGCAACTGGGGTCCCCCACCCTCAAACATTTTTACCCGATTTCTGCTCCTATAATCCCTGGGCAACAAATAAAATGTATAAAATCCCCCTCTAGTGACAGCGCTGGTTCCAACACCTCCCTGGACACCTCCGATGACACAGAAGACCACCCACCCTTTGATGGTCATCTTAGGACTGTTCGGGTTCACTTATCGTTTAAACCGATAAAGGACTCCGCATATTAAACTTTGGGACTTGCACACAGAGGGGGGGCGGGGGCTTCATAGCGAAAGCAGGGGCGAAATAATGAACTCTCACCTGAGCAGCGAGCAGAAACTTACATTACATCTGAAAGAGAGACCTTTGAGGCCTTGACCACTTATTTGACTCTATACCTTGCTCAATGAATGCTAATGTGAAACCACTAAAAGGTGTGATGGCTTCTACAGAGGCCAACATAAGGGTTTATATGATTCATGAAAGAAAAACCGCACCAACGCGAGTCCCCCAGCTCCGACACACACACACACACGCTTACAGCCCTTTCCGCGTATGTTTACATGTAAATACAGCTCCTCGACCTGCTTTCCAACGATGCACAAACATACGTGTGTACAAAGCAATCTGTAGTAATAGGGTAAGTGCTTGTTTATGTAAACGCATTAGTGATAAAATCTCCGGCTAACTGCTTCGGAGTTTCCTCTTTCAGGTCACCTTATTGCAGCCGCTATGTACACCGCTACAGTCCTTGTGTCTCTATACTACCGACGGCCCTAGCAGGGACCTTAGCGATTCGGGACAGTAATGATTTTTTAAAAGGTATTTCTCCTGGACACCAGACTTATTACGCAGTTCGGCAGAGAACGGGGTCGTGATGGGCTACTTCACTCACCAGAGTGGGTGACTGCAGATGAGTTGCAGCTTCTATGCTGCTTTGGTAAATTTATATATATATTAAAAAAAAAAAATCATATATACAGAGCTGTAAAATACCTTCATCTGCTGATTAGTTGAGTATAAACGGGAAGCCTCAGCAACTAATATGCCATTAAAAGCAACTTTTCATTAATATAGTTTTATAGTTCATTGCATATTAGCCATTTGTATATGTTCTAAATCTGTCATCTCAGCCCAATCTACTAGACCCCGACTCCCCATACTGCCTGTAGTAAGCAATAGAATGCCTTAGTCTTAATCCCCCTGCCATAAAGCATCAGCCCAGGGTGGGGTTTGAGCAGGAAAGTCACTCAAAATATATCACATGACTGACAATAATGGCCGCCTCCAGGTCTGCTAATAAAAGGATGTTTACCGAAAAAAAGCTAATTCTCTTCAATGACAGAACGAATTACTGCAAACAGAACCGCACAAAAATATTTAATACTAAATCTCAACCGACCTGCATTTAAAGATGTGATGTGAACGGCACGAAGCCTCCACCCCTCCTGCGATTCTCAGGCGAGTTAGAGCGATATTACGATACACGCCGGCCGGTGAGAAGAAGACACGTGTGGTAAACATCATGGGACGGGGCATGTTCTGTACATTGGCACGTCGATCCCCAAGGCAACTAAATACCGATAATGGCGAGCTGCACAGAAACGCGTCCCGCTGTAACCCGCGTTCACTCGCTAAAATCGCACACAGCCCACGGCTTCTCCGCGTTAAGGGGCAGCTCAACCATGAAACTGGGACTCCAGCCCTGTTCTAAACAATTTATTTATATGGCACCAACAGCACCACCGAGCGTTACACGTATTTATATAAAATGCCAGATGTTAGTACATACCTCCCAACAGTCCCAGTTTTCATGGGACTGTTAGTACATACCTCCCAACAGTCCCAGTTTTCATGGGACAGTCCATTTAAGAGGGCTGGGTGTACTTCAATCTCCCTGTCCAACCTACAGAGTCAAACCAATGGAGGTCTTCGCTGTCACAACACAAACTTCCACCGCAGCCCCAACATGGGCACCACGCAATGCTCTGACCACGGCTGTAGCACCATCACCTTACATTGGGGGGCACATATCTGGCACTAGTCAGCCCCCTGCAACACACCCCAAAACTGGTTTGGACACGTGAAGCGTAGGGGATACGTTAGACAGAAAAGGTGCAGCTGAGCCGTCACCTAGAGCTTAACAATCTAAAGCCGACACGATCGATTCTAAAGTTACAAGACCAGAATTGAGCTTGAGATCTACCCCACCCTGTAAGAAGCCCCCGGAACATTCCTCGAAAATAAAAGATTTTCACCGTTTCCATGACATCACTGAAACATTTGCTTCTAAGAAGGTCCATTGAGTAAAACGCTGGCAAGCAAGGAGAGACATACTGACTGCAAACATCAAAGTATATTGTTGCTTAATGCAACGGAAGTCGTGCTACTTTCTCAATCCAGGCTGATATGAGGCTGTCCCCTAAGGGCCGTAATTGCATTACTTACAATCTGCCCCTTGCGCTGTACTCACCGATCGTGCGCCGGAGCTCTTCACATTGACTGATATGCGGCAGTTTCAGCATCTCCTTCCATTTCTTGCTACGGCCATTCTTCTTGCCACCGCCGCCTGTAACAGAACGAAAAGAGCGTAAAATTAGACACGGAGGAGATAAACTACGGATTTTACCCAGAAGACCCCAAACGCCTGGGAATTCAGACACGGCACCCATTAGCGGTAAACATGAGGCTCAGAGAACATAAAAGCGGCAGCGGGCTCAGGTATCGTCACCCTGCTGCGGATGAATATAAAGACCAACGCTGGGTGGTGGCTTCCCATTTATGTGCTCTGGGCCACAGAAGGTATTGGGGGTACATTAGGCCTTGCAACATTTCAGGTGTCCACGTCAGATGTCTGGGTTCGTGGCTAAAGGCAGAGAGGTCCTGGTCAGAACCTGGTGGGCACGTCCAGGACCATCTAACCAAAATATAGGCAAAAGAGCTCTCCCAAACAGGCCTATGACCCCCACTGCCTGTGAAAGAAGGAGAATGGGGACAGCGGGACGGTATTTTTATCTGAGCTCTTTGTTTTGGTACAGTGCAGCTTTCCATTAGAGTTTGGTGAATAAGATGCCCCGCACAATGAATAATCAAGATTCTTTCTAAAGGCAAATGGAACCAGTATCCCGGACGGACAGCTGGGGCCACAAATGACCGTACGAAAAACACCGGCGAGGTTTCAGCGCGGTGGCCGTGGAGCACAATACACCGGATGCAGATATAAATAGGAAGTCTAATGGCTTCACCATGTATTATTCAAGCACAATGAACAGAGCGGCCGGATCAGCCTCTGCCATCACCAGCAAAGAGTCTTCCTAAACAGCAAATCTACGTAAAAAATAAATAAATACATAAAAACCTACCAAGGACAGATCCTTCAAAACAGCTCTGGCATACAGCCAAGAGTTCATCCAGCAGAAGCTTCATATACAAGCTGCAGTTTCCCTAAACCTGTGTGCACTCGCAAATAGATATCAAAAAATATTAACGGAGATCTGTCACACAGAGACGGGTCGGCAACCACCGGTTTGCGCCTATGGGCACTGTACAGACAATGGAGACAAAGAGGACCAGCTTTCTGGATACATATGTGTTTATTGGATTATACTGCTAAATGGGCCAACACTAGCCTCATCCATGCCTGGACTGGCCCCTGGGCAAACCCGTCAGATGCCCACTAGGTGCTCGTCCTTTAGTGCGCGGGTACCAGCTGGATACACATAGGTGTTAGGTTGCAATGGATTTACTCAAATAGTCTGTTAACTTTTCTAATTTATACATCATAGCAAATCAGGCCATACGATAGTGGGGAGGAATAATCTTACAGATCCCAAGACCATGAAGATAGGACGTGTTTCCCCACGGCACACACATTAGGTTTTAATGTATAGAACGGATACAATTTGTAACCAGTACCCGGCAAACATTCTGAGATCTTATAAATCGGGGGAAGAAAGAGGGACTGTCGTTCTTAAAGAGGGAAGACTGGGAAGTATGAGCTTGGCATTGGCAGCAGAGCCATTTATTTGAAACAAAGTGCCCTTCCTGTGTGTAATGTAATACATATTAACCTCGGAGATATTTTCTGAAGCCCACTAAATACTTTATGAAGAAATGTTTGCTTTAGATGAATCTTGTCTATTAAAACAATGGTGCAATAACCAGTTAAACCTTTCCAACGAGCCGCGTGTAGCGGCATGAAACTCGCTTGGAGAGAACAGCACTGACGATGCATTACATGAACTGCCCGGACTGGCCACCCAGCAAGTGTGGCATCTGCCATCCTTTAGTGTGCACCCGGCTGCTGGATACACCCCCCATCAGGCCCTCTTCTGCTTCTGTACTTGTATGTCTCAATGCGCATTAGTGTTATTGACAAACGGCGTATATTATTAGTGTTTACCCCACCCCATGATTATTATAGAGATATGAAATCTGCCTCTATAAATAAATGTCACAAATGTAAATAAGCACTTAAAATGAGCAGTTCTGACCCAAAAATAACCCAAAGCTTATGACGATGGTAAAAAAGAGCCGGACGTGATTAAACAGCCAGAGAAGACCCTGACTGTGTTTTTATGACTCGGAAGATTCAGATACGCAGAAGGGAATATTCCATCCGTTTAGGAATTCCTGCCGGGGGCATATAGCGGGCTGGGGCAGTAGATAACTGGAGGATGGGTAGATCGCCCTCTTAGGTAATCAAGCCCTACCATGTGCTCCTAGTCAATGGGCTGGTTGCAGGGGAGAGATCCCTACCTGGCCATGTACACTACAGACCCCATAGACCGCAGTTAAAGGCAGACAGCGCCTTTTAGAAGACCCCCGATGACAGATGCGCCAGTAGAGTTCTCTTAATCGACAAACATCCGTAACATCTACGTTAGCGACTGCCCGTGGGTTATATAACGCTCAGCGTGCTTCCTTCCAAGGGTTAAACGATCTTCAGAAGCCTCCATAGAGAGGAGCGCCTCTGCATTAAGGAGGTCTCCTCTCTCACAGAAGCCGTATCGTTTACATTCAGCCAAGCGCTTTCCCGAGCCAGTAAATGCCAGTAAAAGCATTATAGCGCGTCCGATGCCAAGTACTCCGCGGGGGGTGAGCCGGTCCCCGAATGACCCCTCATTGTTCAATTGAGAAGCCCTTCAGACTACGCTGCTTCTTAAACACCCCCCTTAATGCATCCGTAATCAATCTCTGTAACCCTTCGCGGCACAAATTAATGCCATGGCCCCCAGGGTTCTTGGGAGCATCTCACAATCGGCCATTCCACAGTTAAGTATTTTATTTTTTCCATTTTGGAACCAAAGAATGCATAAAAAATACTTTAATATGCATTTTTATCAGGCTGGATGCGGGGGCTGCCGCTTTCATATTAAGGACACAAGCCGCTATGGATTCATGCCTTGGTTTAGAGGCAGCGTATTTAGGTGCTCGCCATCCGACAGCTCGCCACTTAATCCGACGCCTAAAGGAGCCCAATAGGCGACATTCCCCAGACTGGCACAAGGGGCAAAGGCGGCCCTCCTTCCAGGTCGAAATTTTGCCCTTGGTTATCCCTACAGAATTCCATCGATGATAGGGGTTAAAGATAAACGGGAGAGATGATGTAAGTGAATAAGTCACCGTTACATACGCACCTCTTTGGGAAAACTGATAAAAAGGGGTACACTGGGCACGGAACTTCTTCAAGCCGAGTCGTCTAACGCCCTAAACTAGTTTTAGGCGTTATTGCCCAGGACTACCTGCTAACCCCAGCTAGAAACCCTGCAGGTCCTTCCGCAACAGCAAATAAAAGCGCCGGCCGGCCAGAAGAACGCAGCATGGTCCGCGGCGGCGATTATGTCTTTAACATAGTTTAGGATTTAGAACGCCTCCTTCTTTAATAGAGTCGAACAAACCCGCATTGAATTAGCTTCTTCCAAATGACGAGAAGCCAAGTGTAACAAGGTACAAGACCCGGGATGACAGAGGCAAACACTGATCATCCGGCAGCAGCTGCCAAAACACACACACGCCACTTCGCAGACCACGGAACATACCGACCCGGCAGACATTTCACAGGAAAACACGCAAGCGATCAGCAGAAAATCCGTGCAAAATAAACCAAAAAAAATGAAAGAATGTCCCTCGCGGGCACCTGGATTTATAGGGCAAAGATTTAACGCAGCGGGAGATGCAAAAATAAAGAATGTAGGTATATCGCAGTTATGAAGGGATATAGTTCAGTTTTTTATTTATATTTTTTTAATGATGTGAACTGCTAAATTCTGTCCCAAAAAATAAACTAAACTCTCCCAAAAATAAACTACATCTACATGGGTAAATTATGATTTACGGATTTTTTTTAAATGTATTTATTGTTGTTGTGGTGCATAGGAAGGATGGCGGAGGGCAATACTTTTTATAAATACAATTTAAGTTGAACATAAATTACTGTACAGTACAAAAAAAACCATGACCCCCACGACGTGGTTACAGACATTACTCTATGTGAATTAATAAAATCACTAGGAAAGGTCTCATTTAAAATGTATTGAAAGGGGAAGTTTTCCATCATAACTTTCAGCATTATAGAATTCCCTTATTAAAATGACCTAAAAGCTATTATAACGCACAAGTATGCAGCGCCTCTAAAACCATGATTTTTCTTTCTCCACGATCCAGGGCAGGTCATACCTTGATACCACCCAAGGGGTATTTGTACCAATTCATACAAAAGGTTCCTAGATTTTATCCCAACCGCATCTATATTTCTATAGGTCACTAGCTGCCATGCCAGCGGGTTCCCTTATCCTCAACTATCCCGACCAGCAACCAGTCCCTCCCAGTCCCTCCATCAGCCCTCTCTTCTAGGAGCTCAGATTGTCAGTGACGGGAAGGGTCTGAAATCTAGAACAGACGGACCAAGACAAAGCCATACATCAGGTGTAGAGGGCGCTGCTCCAAGCCGACACAGGGGACGGGGTATAGAGAAACGATGTATGTAATATTTCAAGGAAAAGAAACAGATCATGCCTAGGGCACAACTCCCTCATTTCTCACCCGCGTGACAGACCGTGGCAGCCATCACCACCAGAGAGGACAGGGGAAGAAAAAAACCCAAAACTTGGCATTCAGGGCTCTGTCGGCGTGATGTCTTCTACACGTAGCCTGAAGCTATGGGGCTTGCAAGTCACATTAATACGCTGCTAACTTTAAATGTGATTGTATACAGAGATTAGAACGGCAAACAATCGAATATCCTCCAGGTACGCCGATATGCTTCTTTAACACAATCCCTCTTCCCTCATCTGATTTTTTTTATAGTTTACAAATTGTTTGCCAAATAATATTTATAACTATAAGCAATATTTGTAATAAATTAAGGTCTGCGTTAGATGTGCGCATGACCCACATTTGTGTGGAACTTCTTGAAAGTTCATTTAATTACACACTATACAGGGTCTGCTCATCTCTTCTTGCAAGGGACATTGGTGTTGGTCAAGTAAGGGGTTAATACTGCAGCTCCACTAGAAACCCACCAGCAAGTGTCCACTTTTTTTATGAATAAGCCCCAAATCCACATGCAGTCGAGGTTTACCTTTACAGGTTGGTAATGTTTTATGCATACGTTCCTGGTGTTCCGAAACATGGGGGGCACCTGGGTGCTGATGGTTAAATAAGGATAAATTAAACGCACGCAGTCATACTGCGCCGACTAACGGGGGATCTGTCGTTGAAACAGGGGTTGGCAACAGCAATGAGTTGAAGATCATTACCCAGCCCGGGTATGTTTAAAGAATACCTAAATGCTGTTCTTTGGGGGTTTGGACTTTCGGATGCAGGTTCCAGTACACAAGCTGATCCGGGGCACACCCAGGAAAGCCCGTCTGCGGCTCTGAACAATGGCAGGAAGGTTAAAGGGAGCTCCGTCCGACGCCGTGGCCGCACCAGGATTTTAATAGCTTACAGTGAATCTGGGCATTAAATGAATCCCAGAGAAAAAGGCAACCAAAAGTTCAGATGAACAAAACCCCCCCAAAAAGCAAGGAGTATCTGATTGTACACAAAACACAGAATAAATGCACACGGAAACATGGAGTGTTGATAGGTTGTTACCGTTTGGAGATAAATGTAACATCAAACATCACCCATTAATCTGCGTCAGGCCCCCGCTGTGTCTTCCACGTATAATAACATGCTGTTACGGGCTAGAGAGGGGGGAGAGCGGACAGAGCCGCGCCAAAAGCCCACCGCGAAGGACAGAAAGCACTTGGCTTAATAAAAACAAAAACCGCACCTTAAAGCCCATCTTTAATGAAAGCCATATCTGCCCCTCCATCTAAGACCAAGTGACCTCATCGCCCACCCGTAAAAACTCATTCTAAAAAAAAAATAAATAAAAACGATGGACCAAATTTAATGCAAAGTAGCGGAAAGCACTTATTCTGTCTTTAAACGGCTCTCACTGGCAGGTTAACGGATGCTCTGCCGCCAAGTAATACTTTTACAGACCTACATAGGTTTCAGCTTAAAAATAAACAAAAAAAAAATTCAGCCTATCCAGATTTGCTTATAACAGAACATTTTTAATCACCAAGAACACTACAAAGGCTAACTGAACCAATCAGCAACGAGCAGCAGCGTCACAGCGCAGAGATAACTTAACGCAAGGAATGATCATTCAGGGACGATATGATGTCTGCTCACAAAGTGTGTTTGTAACGACCCCCCCCCAGGTTACCTTGCATGGGTTTATTCAGTGTATAGATCTGTAAAAACAGAAGGATTTGGGAGAAGAGACAGATCACCTTAAAACTAGGGGTTAACGCCCATAAATTCGTCTAATCCTATACTTTACAGTTCGTTATACATAAACCTATTCATTTCAAAGAATCAACTTAAAATAAATCCAATTTGTGCAAATCCTACGACAGGTAGTGAAGGCGGCTGCTAACGGGTTAATTTATTCACGCAGCTGCGCATATTCAAATAAAAATGTAAAAACTCAATTTGCACTTATTGCCCAATGGATAATTTCGTTTATAATTAAAACTACATTCTTTAACACATGATAAAGAATGTATGGGGGGATTCCCATATGTATTGGCCCCTTTTCACTGCATCGCCCCCCCCCCTTTATTTGCTGTGAAGGAGATGTATTCCGCTGTAATAAAAGTAACAAACCTGCCACGAGTCCACACTTTGGCCGGGGGTCCAACGAGACTCCCTCGCGCCTATTAATTTATTTCGAGTGTTTTATTGCCACCAACAGGCTGCAGCTTCTATTAAACGTGCGCGATTATATATTACATTTGTATTGCCGGTTTGAAGAATGCAGATTAACGCACTCCCAAAGTACTTACACTTGTATACTTTATTAGTGAGGATGGAGTATGCGTTACATATGTTTCGTTGGATTATAATTATTTACCATATGCTTCTGTTAGTCGAGTCGAGTTTTCAAAACCGGGCGGGATTCCATTACTGGAAAAATATGGAATTTTATAGAATATGCGGGGGGGGTATCTCAGAAGAGAGAGTATTTATCTAAACTCACCGTTTTCCGTTTTATATTACCACGAGTTTCGTTCGACGGTGCCCCGGCTTCAATGTCAGCCTGCTGGATTTTAAAAAAATAAAAAAAAAAAAAAAAAAAAAAAAAATCCAACCCTGCGCGTCACCTGGTGCCCTTTGTCTTATTTTTGGGAAGTGACATCCATGAACAGCCAGGAGACTCAATGGTATGCAATGCTGAGGGGGGAGGGGGGGGAGCATGAAATCCCGTCTGTAAACTCGTAGCCGTGTCCGTCGGCTGAGAAGGACGTCCGTGTGGGAAAGCAGCGTCTGACGCACCTCGCACTCCAAGCGCATGTTTTACGTGTAAACATCTCTTGAAAACCCTCGCGAGTTATTGACTTTGGCGTGAGACTGCGCTGTCACAATCACCGACATGTCAAGAGACCGCTCTGCACACAAAAGAGGGAGCCTCAAGACTCGCTTACTACGTTTATATATAAATACCATAAAATCCATACCACCCAAGTGCCCCAATTTCTGTGGGATAGTCTATTTTCAGGCACTGTCCCAGGTAACTGTCCCATTGTCCCGTTTTTTGCTGGCAGTGGGGATCATGGGATGGTTGGGACGCTTGGCAGAGGTCCGTGCTCTTGCGGCATAGACCTCCACCGCAGAGCTGTCCTGCCCACTCCAACTCCACAACACGGGTACGCCGACTCGGTTGGGCGCGTGAAAACCTGTGCCATTAAGAATGCGTTGAAACATTAAGCCAAGCAATGCAGCTGTTTGAAGGACCTTATCAGTAGATGTATAAAAAGTGCTGTGTGTTGAAGGAGTGCTGTAAACCCCGATGAAGAGCACGTCAAGGTGCCTAGAGTCAATATTTCTGCTCGGTTTCTAGGATGTCCCCATTTAATAAGTCATTTTACCGCGCTACGAGTGCTATTGATACTGTTGGCTGGAAACAGTGTCCCTATAAAGGAAGTAATAAACGATCACGCGCTGCCCTCGGTGCAAGAATATAAACTGAGCAAACACGATAAACAAAACTATACCGCATGGGGTCCACACCGCGTGCCCCCAAACCTGCTTAAAACAAAATGTCGCACAACGCACATTATGGCACCGGAACAGCCATTCCTCAATTTATTCTAGAATTATCAAACGTACTGGACTATACCAGACGTAACTTGGTTGAAGTGGGGTTATCACAGCTTCCAGCATCATAAAATCCAGTACGGATCCCTAGAGCTTGCACTTATAAACAAACTTCAGCTCTTCGAGATACTTCTTCCGACGTCTCCGGTGCCAGCCACATGATTGGCAAAGTATACACCGGGCGCCAACCACACCTCATCCCATCTTCCATAAAATAAAGTGCAAATTCCATTCAGATTCAGCCGAATCACACTATATTGATCTTCTCCCCGACGGCTTCCATGCTCCCTCTCTCTTTCTGCTGCTCCGCTTCTTCTTTTGCCCAAAGCACCTCTTTCTCCACAAATCCGCATGCATTATTCTGGCTTCTTGGAGTACTTCCGCAGAAGGCCAGAGTCACGGCGCTCATCACGGGGACAGCATCACCTCAGTTTCTCCAATCGGGTTAGAGAGAGTGCACCGAGGCTCCGCCCTTTTGCGGAAATGCTCCGGGAGGCCTGGGCTATGGAGCGTATAGCGGAGAGAAGCGGACGATGAAGACAGAACAATAAAGGGCTGGAGAAGAAGCTGAGAGTGTGAACAAGAGAGAATGGGAAAAGCCCTCAAATTTCATGGTGGTTAAACTTAAAAAAAAAAAAAAAAAAACAAACTACCAAATGGATGAAATATGAAAGAAAAAAAAATTTGTCGTAATTTTTTTTGGTTCATGTTGCACAAGTCTACTTTGAAAAACTTTGTTAATCTTATAATGGGTTAACTAAGGGCTCAAAAAAAATTAAACCCTCAGAAGAAAGAAAAATGATTACATGTTAAGAATTCCAAACTCAAGAGCACATTTGATTTTTAAATGAAGAGGAACAATGCCTTTAAACAAAAATGAAAATGACCCCCTCCTCCACAATAACAGTACGGTAGCCTCCTTTTTCCGCCAGCGGCAGATATTGTGTTATCGAGCTGCGCGTTGTGGCTCCAATTTCTGTCTATGACTGGAACGGCGCTAAGGAAATGGGAGCAACAATAGCAGGAGGTTCTGCTGCGATCAGGCCAGGAGCGACCGAGAGACCATCAACATCTGCTTGCCTCTGCCAATCGCTAGGTGTCACCGACGGCCAGAATCGGCAGGACTTCCGTCGGCAAGCTCGGCCCTACTGTCACCAAGCCAGCTAAGGACAAGGAGCGCTCCCCTTACAAACATGGGAAAAAAGAGAAAGATGGAGCACTAAAAGCTTAAAAATGAAAACCGAGCAGTCATTAGGAGGGAGGGGACAATGGAAACGGCAACAAAGAATTCGCACAAAGGCTTTCCGTGCAAATAAATGACATTGTTTGTTCTACAGCAGACTTATCACCTGGGATCAGCGTTGTTTTGGTTGACCTGGCGTTTAGAGCCTTAGCTGTTTGCCAGCAAATCAAGTGCCGTACACAGAAAACCACTTATTGTGTTTAACCACACACCATAAAGCGAGTATTTACACAACAATTTAACAGGCTAATTACAGAGCGCACACGTTGAAGCGTTAACATGCTTATGCCCACCATGCATGCAGCCGGATGAAGGACGGCTAGAGACGGTGGATTAGATTTCAACAGGCCATGGTCTATCCCCCGCCGGAGACCGGCATATCCCACCACCCACCCTACATAACCCTGATAGAGTTCTATACATAAGCGGGTCTAACATTCCATGTTTTTGACAAGCAGCTGAACATTTTTAGTTATTTTAATATGTTTTGCAAAGATTTCAGATAAACTGGTGGTCCTGTTACCAGTCTCTTCTGGCATATAACCGTATACATTGCATCAGGAGGCACCTGACTTCCTTTTTATTGATAAGCTGCTCCCATACGGTATTTACGCAAATGCAAAAAAAAAATAAGTAAGCGGTCACTGGCAGCCACTGGCATTTAAAAAGCAGTTAACCCATTCCTAGGAAACGCAAGACTATTCTTCCGCCACATTGGGCCATCAGTCCATTCTATCTGTTTTTTTTACGGGGTTATACACAGGGCCAACTGAGGCTTGCTTAACGAGTCAGACTCACCAAGGTTAAGCATTCACAATGCCCTGTGAGATTAAAGGTTTCCCCCTCATACAGCTCATTATATAGGGTAACATGGGAAATCTGACACGTCCCGTTGTTCTATCTATACATTATACAGGGCTTAGGGATATCAGCGAGTTGAAATGTTAAACTCTGCAGCAAAATCCCTGATAAGACCCCCCCCCCCCCAAGTACATTTTACATTTCTAATTACAAGATTAATGTAAACATATCCCTAAAGTTTTGTTTTTTTTCTTTGTTTGTTTTGTTTTTTACCGTTGGCGGTTTCGCAAGGATGTCATTGATTTTCACTACGGAAACAAAATTCCATCCCGCTGCCTGATCACCGATTAAAACGTTGCAAAGAAATGAAGACATGAATGGGACGCTGTGTTACCACAAGCAGTGTAAAAACAGTTTCTCCTACTTCTCACACCCAGTCTTATCATTCACAGTATTTATTTTTATTTTTTTTTTTAAACCCTTACCATTGAGTTGGGGGTTTTATAAATGGTTTATCACACTCTATGTTCTCTCAATCGTCTCTAAGCGCCACATCCTGCGTTCAGTAGTCACATACGGTCTATATTTCACATATAACTAGACCAAGTTGTCCTTACCTATATACTTTAAATGCCACAGAGATACTGGCAGGTATAGAGGTGGGGTATTAACTCACAGGATGGTATCATTTTCCCTCTTTACAAGTTAATGGCAAGACCTCACCTTGAATATGTGATGCAGTTCTGGGCATCGGTCCTTAAAAAAGGACATTATGGAACAAGAAAAAGTGCAGCAGAGAGCTGCCAAAATAAAAAAGGGGACTGGAAGGTCAAAAAAAAAAGTCTGTAGATGCTAGAAAAACTGCATCTTAGAGAGGTATGATAATATTTTATAAATATACACTGGGCCATTGCATTGGTTAAGTTGGAGAAGTGTGCCACACAGTCACACGCCTTATCAATATCCATGCATTACTCTTTTTTCCTTGAAGTCTCACCCAGCCTTCGCTACCAATGGTAAGGCTACATTTACCATGATGGGTGGAAGGCATGTTTTTACCAGCCCTAAAACCCTAGGAATATCACCAGAAACTTTTATGAGATGTGCCTCGTGCAGATAACGCCAAAGCACAGACCGCGTTTGAGACAGAATACAAGAGGACTATGATAAACAGAATACAGAACTCTGAGAACAGAAGCGTAAGACAGGATATAATTATAGATAAAACGACCGCACACCCAAAAAAAAAGTTACCAAGGAAGCCCAAAGGAACGCTCCTTTGCTCCATATTTACCTTTCCCCAGAATTATTACGCTATTGAACTTTAATTTTCGAGCTGATGCACCGAAGGGTTAAGTTACACACGGCGAGCCCTGTGCCGGGGTTTCTTAAGCCAGTCATTGTTCAGCGGTGTCGGGGTCTGACATCACCGGTGGCGTAAAGACTCACAGAGCGCACTGTTGGTTCCTGTGGGAAAACACCTCCAGAGCTGTACGGTATGGGCCAAGAGGGAACAATGACCTCCTCTCATGGCCAGCGTCCTAGCACAAAATAAATAGCCCTGAACGCTGCTTGTTCAAGGATCTCGGTGCGCCCGGGGTAATTACTTTCTACTCATTCACATACATGGGGCAACGGGAGCTCGAAAAAAAAAAAAAAGCTGCAGATTTTAGGTCGGCAAACACCTGGTGAACCTCAACTCCTATCAGCCATAGGCGGTACTACTATTTTTGTACGTATGATTTTTAGCAATTCTATTCATAGGCAGAGTTCGGCTTGTTTTCCCACAACTTGATAAAGAAGTTAATTTGAAATAAACACAGACAGTGAGAACCTGCGAGAAAAAGAAAAAAAAAAGTTGGCAGTCGTCCTCGGCGTTTACGTAAACCACCACGTATAGTAAGTTATCAGCGTGTTCCAGAAGCCTTGTCACATCGTGTGCGTGCGGGGCCGTTTGGACAGGAGTGAGCACGTTAACAAGATAAGACACCAGAACGTTCCCGGGTTAATAGGTTTACTGCAACCAATCAACGCGCTCGATGACAAAACCTTTACACTCGAAAATAGTCCGTACAAACCAAAAACCACAAAAAAATAAACTATAATAAGAGTTCTACTGGGTGCCGAATATGATGGTCCAGACACACGTGGAGGTTCATGGTAGCCAAATTCTATTAACTTTGGTCTTAGCGACAGAAACAGATTACACGCCAAACGCCCAGGAAATCATTTACAATTACCCACGAATGCTTTGTATTCAGAACACAGATGTTTAGCGTTAGAACGCGGCCTCCGGTTTGTCCGTTGTCCAGAATACCAGACCGACGGCTAAAGTCCACCTGCGCTGGAATTCGGAAGGTCTGGGCGGCAGCGAGTAGATCTCGTCTTTCTCTAAGGCCTGCGCGCGCTCAGTGGAGTTCCGAGTCTAGCGTTGTTGCGCACGCTGTTATATTTGGGATCGCTCGCGATTGCTTTTGATTTTTCGGAACCTCTGCTGCTGTGACGCTGGAGCGTTGGCGACGTCTGCATTTTCTGTAACAATCCAAGCCTTTAGAAGTATCCTCACACAAGAATAGAGTATGCACACTTAGACATCGATACAACTACTAAACGTGGGCATTGCGCAAGAAAAAAAACGCAAACAAACAAAAAAAAAAAACAGTTGGGGGAATTCGGCAATTAAGAGATCAAACAATTATTGGGTAAAAACACTTCTGGAGCAAAGCGGCGACAGCGATCCACAGAGTTACCCCAACTTTACACATTGTGATGAACCCCAAAAAGGTCTGTGACTGCAACTGATTTCTCTACCGGCAGCAGGCCTTATCCGGTGTATACGCGACGCAGAGGTATATACCGTATACGTTAAGGGACGCCACCACCAACGCTAGACCGTAAAGCCTTTGAAGCATGGAGTGAGCGTCGCACCCTAGAAGCAGGGCTGTGCGGAGAAACAGACACGGGCTTGGTGACCGATAACGCAAAGTGACGACACACGTGATAAAGTTACTGCAGATTACAGCGGCCTCAGGAATGTGCAAAGAGATAATCGAGAAAAACACATACATACTACGTAAAAAAAACAACCCTACACGCTGGGCAGCGGTTTAGATTTTCACTAATATTGTTTCTAGTTACAAAATAGTATTTTTCCTCAATTGCTCAAAAGTTGTTTTTCTCTTTTAAACAGAGACCATCTTTAGTTTGAATGATTTTCTGGCCAAGCGTTTACTATACATCATTTATGCTACAGAAGCAATAGACTCGGGTCCGTTAAAATGTGTAATATTTGACAAAAAAAAAAAAAGCCTATGAAAATATATAAGAGGAAAAAAAACAGCAAGTTAAAATAGTTAATGGCACATAGCTTTAGTATTTATCCAGCACCATCATATCACACAGTGCTGCAACTATTCTTATTGATTTATATAGGTTTCATATATTCGTATGGCACATCGTGTACATATACATAAATATATTACGCATGCCAACACGGGTCTGGGAACGTCTGGGTGATTTAAACCAGGGGGCCGGGAGTACGTTTCGTAATGGACGGCCTCTTACACAGAGCGTTTGTATGCTTTATAATTTATTACTAAGCCGGCCAAAAAGGCTTGAAATTAAATTAGGAAGTAACTTGAGTGACATCATTATTCTGCGTTACTTGGCAAAAGTACAGATTACAGCCGCTGGAAAATAAGTAAGGTGACCGCTAATTCAGTTTCGTCGTTATAGCATTTTGCGGGACCGGAAAGGAGAAATACTCCAGTTTTGCTTTCCCAATTTCCAGGAATATCCAGTTCTGGGATAACCCAAACAAAAAAAAAAAAGGTCTCAAAAAACATAAA
The DNA here is from genome assembly GCA_009364415.1 of Spea multiplicata. Taxonomy (NCBI): domain Eukaryota; kingdom Metazoa; phylum Chordata; class Amphibia; order Anura; family Pelobatidae; genus Spea; species Spea multiplicata. The sequence goes on along the minus strand of VKOC01018647.1, from coordinate 26,716 downwards.
AGTTACCGTAAGAGCAAGTAAGGGGCTGCCGGCTTTATTGGAAAAGATTAAGAAGCAAGAGGGAGCCGAGACCCACATTACTGAATAACTGCAGACCACCGAAGAAAGTGGGGGGGTTTAACCTATAAATCAGGAGTCCCTTTAATTCCAGCCCTGAACAAATGCCGCGGACGGCCTCATCTGTAAATGCTTGGAGCTGCCTAATACTCGCTCAAGGGAACCCCGGAAAAAAAAAATAAGCCATCGTACCCATGCCAAACAAAAAGGGAGTGGGCAAGTGCACCGCATTCAACAAAATAAAGAGTCCAATGGAGTCCAAAGCTCGGACAGATACCGCTCCCCGAGAACGGCATTCACGGCCTTGAAAGGGAGAAGAATTTGGTGAGTAAGGCAGGACCCGATCGAACGCTCGGAGAGGCATCTCATGAAATTTACGTTGTTTAATTATATAGACGGGCCGGGTTCCTCAAACGCACAGAAGCGCGACTGTTTGGTCTAACCACCTGCCATCAAACAGAGGAACTCTGATTTGTGAGCAAGTAACAAACACCGCGCAGGACCAAAAAACAGTAGCTGCGACACAGTGTTATGTCTTCCAGGTTAAATGGCTCGATACATTAAACACAGATGAACGGATTCTTTTCCCGTCTGCAAGGTTACCATAACATTATCCGTCCGCGAGGAGCAATTCTTTCCTTTCCCAACTTAAAAAGATAGACACTCAGAAGCCACTGGGAAGAATTACAGATGGGCTGCAGACATCGGAAATAAATGCAGCCAACTTCAAGTCTGTAACAGATACCATATTTGATATATTAAAGCTCTGTTTAGAACAATGATATATATAATCATTTAAAACGCATGAGCAAAAAAAAAAAAAAAAAAAAAAAAAAAAAAGTCCCAAGGAGGATGTGGGGATTATTATTAAATAGGGCGTTTTTACTTTCACATCATGAAAGTGATCATAAAGAAGATGTAGCAGATGAACAGGAAGCACGGCGAGAAAAAAAAAAAATATATACAGCGAGAAAGCGGTTGGAGTAGAAAGGAACTTTCAATAATGAACTGCGGTCTATACCTGGGTGGGTCGCTGCATTACAACAAAAACCCAGTAGGGAAAAACATATGTTCAAATACAGTGTGCGTGTGTGTAATATACAGTATATATTATGAACACATGCATTTAAAGTGCTATACTTATCTGCATTGGACTATATATTATACATACTTTGTATTTATTTTAATATGTGCGCAAACTGTGTACACACACAAAATTTTGGAGCATAGATCTGCAAAGAAGAAAAAAAATCCTTGAAAATGAGGGAGCCATATTGTAGAACAGAGCAGAACGCATACATGCGCTAACCCAGAAAAGCGGGTAAACCGGGTTTTTATTCTGGCCAGCGTGGCCAAAAAACCCGTACTAGCGATCAGAAAGCAGACGGATGGCGGACGGCAGCCCCTTTTCCGTGCGAGCTCCCAGATACCGAAAGACCGCGGCTCTATGAAGAGGAGTTATTCTCCCACCTGGTGGGCCATCTACACCTGTCCAAGTTTTTCTTTTTTTTTTTACGCGTAGAATGGCTCAGTGTTAACCACCCAGACAGACACTGACTAATGAAAGTCTATTTAGGAACAAAATATCACAACCGTGACAGGTGCGTAGATAAAGGACGCTAATTGGAATGTATATATGTACACACACACACACATATATATCATATACCTATTTAAAAGAGAGCAAAATGTTTCTTTAAAATCTTTAACACTAACTTAAAATTGCAGTATGAGTGGAAGCCATGTTTGTTACTGGCGTGGGCGTTGCAATGGATGTCAATGGTTAGTTTGTTGATCGGCAGACATACAGTTGGGGGTATATGGGAGCATCCTATAAAAAGCCGTTTCCTATATCCTTTCATTAAAGTTTTACTGCAGTTATGTTGGCGTTTAAGAAACTTTTTCTCCCTACAGTTGTGCTTTAAATTAAAAAAAAAAAAAACTACCCGAATTGTGAAAGGAAAGTCCCAACTGATGAGAGATTATGTTCAAACACAAAAACTGCAAACTTATTAAATCAAATAAAAGCGATGAACCTTTCTGCTGAACAAAATCAAGGCACAAATAATAAGGGGGGGGGGGGGGGGAGTATGGAAAGCAGTGTTGTCTGTTGAGTTATCCATCAGCTACGTCATTCCATTAACAAGCAGGAAATCCCCCGGCGCAAAGGTTATTAATAAATCTTTAACCAAGAGCACTCTGGTTTGCCGCGTTCCTTATTAAAGAGATCAGAAATGCACTTTAACAGATTACCAACAAGGGCAACACAAAATTTGGCTCATAATCCAAGTTTTAAAAGGATTATTATATATATATATTTTTAAAAAAGCTATTTTATTTGGGGATGGATTAGCTGGGTTTTTGCTAAACTTTACAATACAGAAGAACTTTGATAGAATGGGCATAGACACGAGCCGGCAAGCGAGAGATACCGGCTTTATTAAAAAAATACTCAATAAAATACAAGGCTTTTTATAACTGGAATAAATAAATAAATAAAAGATTTGCCAAATAATTATTCAATGCTTTTTTGATCTAAATAAATAAATGGTAGATTGAGGGTCAAAAACGCAACAATTTGGGAAAAAAGAAACAGCAGGACAGAACCTGGCAACAAAAATCAGTTGAATCACTTATCTGTATCACCAAAAAATATATACACATACCCAGTATAATTAATTATATCATATATATATATATATATATATATATATATATATAATCTCAAGTCAAAGTATTCCTGATTGCGCAAGTACTCTCCCGTTTATTGCATCAACGTTTCGCTAACACTGCAGCCTTTATCATATTTATATATTGATAAATACGTAACATTATACACATTTTGCATTATATTTTATGCACAGGGCTCCAGCAGATCATTTAGCACTAACAAACAGATACATTAATCAGGAAACAACCCTCGGGTGCTGGGCCGCAGCATCAAAGATTAAAAGAATCCAGAACTAATGGTCACCACTGATGGACAAACGTAGTCGTTTCCTAAATGCAGGCATTTGGAAGAAAAGGCTTGGGGAATAGGACCAAAAGGGATTTGCAAAGCACTAGAGAGGGAACACCGAAAAATATTCTGTTTCTTCTTTACAAGAAGTTGCAACAGTCATATCACGTATGGAAGATAATGAGGATGTGAGAAGCGAACAACAAAGTGAAGGAAAATTTATATATATATATATATACACATATATATAAAAATTATAACCATAAGCAATGGGTGGCATCACAGGAGATCGCGGTCTTTCACGGTAGGAGAAATGTGTTTTTGCTGTAAAAGATATCAAGTAGGATTAGTTTTTATGTACCTTGCTAAATGGATTTTTAAAGAGTACATGGAGCGTCAGTCAGGAAATGTTATCTAGCGAAACCATCACTAAAATGTTCGGAAGGAAACCATAAATGCTTTAACCCCTTTTACCTGACAGATGGGTTTTTTTTTTTTCTATAATGCGATGAAACCACAATATTTTTTATGGTTTACAGGAACCATATGTGCAAAGTAAGTTCACGTGTCAGTCACGGAACATCGTGAGCATAAGATACACCTGGTACTTCAATGTCATAAAGGACCCCGAAATCCAACAACGTCTGGTAAAATTGACCTATAATATAAAAGTGAGCTGGGTGAAGAATAGTCATCTTAGTCCAGGGCTTTAACAATTTGTTGTGAATCTCGGCGCCAGCTAAAAAAGTTAGGAGCCAGGATTTTTTGAAACTAACAGTTGGTCAGGAGGGATCCGATCATCATCAGCCCACTTACTAAACTCACAGCGTTTGACCTGGAAGCACCCTGGACTTTCAGGTCAGTGCTGATTTTAAATAAAATAAAAACATTGGTCATTTTTCAATGCTGATGTTCCATTGGAGCACAGCATTGACTGATATTTTCTCCCCACAAGCCTGTGGGGACGAGTGTTAACCCCTGCAATGCCACAAATGTGTCATTGAAGGGGGTAACGCAGCACAGTCGCTCTCATGGAGCGATGAGGCAGCAGGGGGGGGTGTTGTGTCACACTTGTGTGGGGATCCAATCAACACACAACCCCCTGAAGCTGTCTGTGGCAGCTGAAAACGCAATTGCTGGTTTGCCGGCAATCACGTTTTCAGCCTACAGAATCACTCCGTGGGAGTGATCACAGGCTCGGGCTCTGAGTGGCTGTGCTGCAACAGCGCCCCCACTATCACCATCCCTCAACACTACTTGCAGAAGATGTGTTCGACACGCACACACACAGTCTACAACTACAGACAACCAAGCTTTTGGCTTCCATCACTACGATTCTCTAGTGAAACAGCGTGGGGAAAACCCTGTTCTGAAGCACTAGCCGTCCTATGTGGTGTGTTACGCAAATAAACTTTAGCAGATCTGTCGTTTCTTTATGAAGTATAATTTCTTAGACGAATTATGAAATGTTTTCCATTTTAATGGAAACCCATCAGTGTCTGCTTTTGTACCACGACAAGTAAGCATTCCCAGCAAATAAAATTATTAAGGAGACAAAAACTATATATGATTAAGTAATTCCTAGAAATGCTCTGGAAACAAGACTTCTAATACTGCTTTTAATTACAAGAATGGGGTGCTCCTCAACCTGCTGAGAAGTATGTATGGATGGATGGATGGATGTATAAAAGTAAATGTGAGCATGAATGTGTATATACAGGTTTGTTAACGTGAATCTATACGTGAAAGCATTGGTATGTTTGAGCATGAATATGTAAGTGTTTGTATGTTAGTATAGATGTGAATGACAGCCATCTAGGGCAAGAAGAAGTTACTGTCGCTAATCAAATGACTGCATGCAAGCCTCTGGTGCCGGTCGACCAGAGAAAGCCGCTTGCAACGTCTAAAGTTCATACTGCTCCCCCCCCCTCAAACTTTCAAGTTTTATGTTTGAAATAGAGGATTTAACATTTTATATCATATTTATTTTCATGTAGAAGGTCTAATTTTGGTTAATTGCATTAAAAAGTATTTTGGAAGGAAATCCGGCAGAAACATTACACAGACTGGGAGGTGCCGCGAAATTCTCTAACTGGTGTTTCCTCCAAAATGTAACTCTGAAACAAAACTTGCCCAGATTAACAGAGATTTTTAAGTAAAATAAATATTTTTAATCTAGATATCGCCCACTGTCTTTTTTTTTGTGGGTTTTTTTTTTTTTTTTTTTTTTTTTTATACATTTTTATTACATTTTTCTGAGAGAGTGGAGATAAGGCGGAACAGCCTCTAAGCACGCAGTAAGGGGATTTAAGCATACATGGAATAGACATTCAGGGGAGGGCTGGCACCTTATACCAGGGGGGATTCAAGTGGTCCCATTAGCCCCTTGAACCCCCCCACACCATTTGTACTTGCGCACACTCTCACACAGATACAAGCACACTCCCTAACCTAATGCAATGTTCTTGCCTCTGGACCAGCCCTTACTGAAGAATTTTGGAGCGGCAATTACCCTCCCCTCCTGTTCCAGCCCACTCTAGGACATAAAGCTGTCCCGGATACAAGACGAGTCTTTACATCAGGAAAGACAGGCAGACTAGATGAGTTGAAGTGTTAGTTTGTTCACTCATTTGCTGCAGGCTTGGATACGCAGCGTGTATCGCTACAGACTAACTGGATGTGGCATATGTACGGGTTTCGTGGTCTGACTCAACAACACAAGCACACTTTAGCAAGACTGGTGGATGCCCGGCTAAAATCTTGGTGCTTCATTTTTATGACTTCCTTCTATGTAGATCTAAACGGTTTGATATGATATTCTTCTCCAGCATAACCCCCAGCACTGTATACCGCAATATAACCCCTCCCCCAGCGCTGTATACCGCAATATAAACCCCCCCCCCCCCCCCAGCACTGTATACCACGATATAGGTCGGCATCGACACCTGGATTAATCTCATTTTGCCCCCCATAAACCTCCTTTATCTGCAGCCCTGGAGGACACCTGGAGGTCAGTCACGTAACCTCCTCCAACACCACACTACGTCAATTCTTTATGGCAATGCCAATGAAAGTCTATAGAAGAATGAACTTCATTAGTCATATGTCTATCTAGGTCAAGTGTCTAGGTGACCACAGACCGACGTCTCTCAAGGGAATTGTATTCTCTGATGGTAAAGCACGACAAGAAAAAAAGTATTATAAAATAAAAAAATTTTACTTACAGCATCCAAGATAAACGGCCTAATCTACAAATTAAATGTTGGCTACTTTACCAAGTTACAAATCTCTCCGCTTCCAATGGAAAGACGTCAAAGGGGATATTTTATATAACAACACTCTTCTATGGTGAAAAGTGACATTTTACACAACCTCATGTATAACACCAGGAAAAGGCGAGCTTTTGTCACAGGTGCTCTCTCATATCTCCCCATCTCCCTCTTTCTATGCGAGTGACATTTGTAGGAAGTTCTAGGAAGGACACCAGCTCAGCAGAGGAGCTCCGTCGTGTCCTGGAATCACCTTCTGGATCCGCAGCAGAGGGAAGCCAATCGCATCTCCCAGCGTATTCTGAATTCCACGATGTGCAAGATCCAAGCATTAAACCAGAGGGTGACAAAGACAGCGATTTCTACCTTACCAGGGTAGATCCATGCCTTTCACTTATAGAAAGCCACACTAAACACAGAGGGCCAGCATGGCCTGAAGCGACAGTAAAGCCTATTGGCAAGCTATACAGCACAAAAAAAACCCAAACTTTTTTTTTATTTTTTTTATCATATGTCCAGAAGCTTTCATTTTTAATTTTTTTATTTAAACTACCCGCCAGTGGCTCTTTAACGACATTTTCATGTATAATTTAGGAATTATTCCAGGAAATACATTGGATAGTCAACAGTACAGATGTTTCTAATATTGCGTAAAAATATATATATAAATAAATGTATAATACTATTAATAAAATATTAAGTAGAACAGCACCTGCAGTTTCTATAATTGAATCCATTCTACTAAGTTAACTAAACTATTTGCCAGTTGCTTTCTAAACCCCCCCCCCATCCCAATGCAAATTTACACCCCTAACATCTTTAAAATTAAAAAACAAATTGGAGGCAATGTGTATAACATTATTTGAACTAATAACCTCTTTCTCTCTGGCAGGGTTCCATACGTTCTCGCAGCACTGTACATAAACACAAAGAACGGACTATTGTCTTGGACGAGGCCGAGAGCGTAAAACACTTACGGATTTCACTTTTCACCAAATCACTATAGCAATAAATAAGCTCTTCCTCGGTATCCAGGAGCAGACGCTCCAAAACATTAGATCGTCTTCCTCGGGCCTTTTCACTAAGTGACGTCAATAAAACTCAAAGTTCATCACATCTCATTTGTTACTGTTTATTTTTACTTTAAATGGAGAAGATAAAAGATGGAGGGGCTGATAGGGCCGTAAGTATGCATCACACATACCCTCAGGCATGGAAAAAGATTCCCACAAAGACGTGCCTGAACCACAGAAATATTTCATGAGCCGTGGCAGAGCCCTCCGTATCACAAGTAACATGAGTTATACAGATCATATAGTTTAATATAATGAGCTGAACCCAAAAACCAAGAAAAAAAAAAAAAAAAAAAAACTTTCCTTTTGTCCAGTTTCATACAGTTCTCATTAATAAATGCAAGTAAATAAGTTAGAAGATAGGACCATATATACTTTTTGCACATGCGCAAGAGCACTGCAACCGAGGCATCAGCCAATTAATTGTATGCTTGTAAAACTTCAGTGTTAGCATACATGTGATAGGCCACTGCTCCCACCGATTTCAACTAGTGCTAAAGTCTTACTGACTATGATGGGAGTTCTATTGATTATATGATAAGAAGCATACTAAGGTATGCTCCTGCTTCCTGAAGAGCTAGCTGGGGAGGAGCTATTTTTTTTTTTTTAACTCTAATAAGCTAAAGAGTTGAGTAAAATGCCCCACACTGCATGCAAAAGGACCCCAATATGCATTAAATTAAAAATGGGGCTGAACCATATTGAGTTTAAGCAATTTTCAACAGCAGATTTGAAACCGGATCAATCCGATTCTGCATACTGGTTTTCTTCTCGTCACCTAGATTTTTTAGGGAGTTCCCAAAGCATGTAGGTCCCTCTTGCGACTTTATAATATATGATATTGGGGATTGTCAGACCCCAAGCATGATCCCTACCCCGACCTAATATTGAAACGCCCAGGGGAATTAGATATCTATCTATCTATCTGTACGGCCATAGATACCAAATCATCCAGACCCATACTAGCCTACGGACAGAGAACATCTAGTCTTCTAGTGCATAGCCGATCAGTTTAAAATAAGCCGGGGGCATTTGACCAGAAGCAACAAGGGCTTCAGGGGCCAGAGTCTGAAGATAATATATATTAAACAAGGGGAGACAAGGGGGGCATTGTGGACACCGCTTCGCCAGCGGTACTTCACAGATTTAGCAGTCAAGGAGAACTCCGATGCATTTTGCTTGGCACCAAGCCATGCACTAACCAACGTGTCCTAAGGCAACAATAAATCTGTCGACGTCAATCTAGAACGGGTGGGACAAGTGTAAGCATTACGCAGACAATCCCTCGGAATAGGCGTTACATGTCACACAATTCATACAGCACCAGCTCGCTGCTGTAGGTCACCCCCACCCCCCCCCCGATGTTATTTCATGTTTTACAGCCAATTGTTGCCAAAGGCTAGGATTTCTTTTCACTCTCCCCTTATGACCAAGTTACTATCCCTCCCCAGAATACACCGCCCTTCAAGTATAAAATTCTGAGAATAAGACTTACAATCTCCCCTAAAGTAGACCCCATGGAAAGGGATGAAGCCGATCAATTATTACATCATGTATCAATAACGCTATATTTGTAAAATACCGTAGGCTACAAGGTGTCAGTACAGAGTAAGACAAAGTATCTTTTTTGTTTCTTGCAAGTAACAGGAATGAGCGACATGGACCGAAACACTCCGATTAAGTTACAAGGACACCGATTTAAAGCGGGACCACCAGTTCCAGATACGCATTTATTTTTGCCAACGTTAGTAGAGTCCTTGACAAATAAAACCCAAATCGCTTCATTTTCAAATCAGTAAGATATTTGATGATTAAAATAAAATAGTTTAGCACATGGTTCTGGGGGGTAGAGACAGACATCGCTGACAGGGTCTTATAATACTCACAAAATTCCCAATAAACCGAAAAAGAAAAAAAAAAAAATCCAACACCTCTTCATGGTCAGCATAAAAAATTTGAAGGCAGAGAAGAAGAAGCATTCGGCCATCTACACCGCCATTAAAAAATCAGAAGATCTTGGAAGATCTGAAGCCAGGCTTGTGCAAGCTTCCGCTTTCTTCCATTTGGAGTCTTTATTTATTAATGATATATAGTAGCGGTTCACATAAAAGCAAACAGCAGAAAATGGGGCTATTTTTACTCTGCAGTCATTTATTTTAAAAAAAAAAAAAAAAATGGAAACTCTGGCCAGGCAGATACGTAGACGCGAGACGCAGTCGCTACATTTTCAAACATAGATGTAAAAGTTTCCATGGAAAATAGAAACCTGAAAGATATGCGATAATATATTTTTGGTCTTGCATCAGGGTTTCTCTTTGCGTTCTTCACTTCTACTTCTCCCGGGTTAAAGGGACAGCACAGCCATCATATATACTGTAATGCATACGCCATTGGCATGAAGTGGCCCCTTGAAAACTCCTGAAGGGATACTGCCCGATATGCACCCGGCCCTTTCCCTGTTCCCCAACTATCAGCCCTGTACAGACAAACATCTCCTGTCGCATGACATGCTTATTGCCACTGAGCTCCAGCACTGGCCCAGTATACATTCCAGGGGGTCAAATGAAATACCCCCCTCCTAATGGGCATAAAGAGCTCCCATTGATTTGTATGGGGAGAGCACTGCTGGCAGATATTGGTTACTCAAAGCAGCCAATCAGTGAAGTGAAACATCAGACTACGGAGCAGGCGTTCTGCTGCAGCTTCTCCCAAAGGCAAGTCATTTGTTTTATATCGTTTAGCAGACACTGCCCACAACAGCTATGCGTTACATGGATTGCAAAAGGGTCCCTGGCATTTATGACTAGCGGGTGAAAAGGCATGCCAATCGGCATCTAAGCTTCTATGTTTTTTTTTTACGCTGCGCTACATTAAATTGCAAAAACCTTAAACAGAACCAAGGATTGATTTCAGGTGAAGAAGTTCAGAAGCAGCTGCTTCGCTGCACACGATACACACAGTTACACTCCCTTCTTATCAAGACAACTCTCCAGCGTTTAACACACCCCGATAACATCGATCCTTCTACCTGTAGACTTCCAGCAGCCTGCCTGCCACATCATACCAAAGATCCAACGTCATCCGACGGGCCGCGGCTTATCACCCTTATCACATTACACCTTTACGTAAGGAGCGGATCATTGGTAAACGCCGGGATGCACACTCCTAGCACTCTTGGGTAGGAGATAACCTGGTTGTCTTGTTTAGTGGGCAGAATACCTACATTAAAAAGTTATATAAATTTGGGGAGATTTAAGCAGTTCTGCTTTAAAACAAAACTGGAACTCAGAGCGCCCCCTACAGAATATCAGAAAAAGCAAGTCAGACAAGTTCTATAACCAGGTCCCCGGCCGGCCATCTCCAGCCTCTCTAAAGACATGGGGGTAACATAAACGACCAATATATACAGAGAGAGGGGGAAGAAATATTAATTGAATTAAGCAAAAATATCAAGTTTAAAAAAGAAAGTTATAATGGAGGTTTAACTCCTGATTCGTTATTGTGAGAATCCATCAGTACCAAGTAAACACCGCGTATTTAGATTTGTTTCAGGGGAGTTAACACTTCATTGTTATTACTATACTGAACAGGTCAGCGCTTCTAAGGAGGATTAAGGAGAAACAAGCAACACAAAACACACAGATGGAGAAAACGGCAAGTCTCGGGACAGGCGATGGCCACCAAAACAACTGTGAAGCAGGCGCTGAATGATGCTGATCATGCTTTCCGCTTATTGTTGGATTTTAACTCCCTTGACCCCCGCGGACATGTCCAATTACACATACGTTTAATATCTCAAAAGCAATCCATCAAATGTGTGCAGGGGGAATCTCAACCCAACCAAAAAAACTCTGATCACGCGGCTAAGAATCGCGCCGGGAGGTAGAAACACTTTGCTGCAGATCAATAATTCCATTAGCATAAAGCAAGTAGACAAACGCTGTCTGGGAAGAGGAACAGATTCATTTCTTATTGTTCTTTACCAACGATCGGAAAATGGTACTTGAAAAGTAATAATTGGACAATCAATATACTTCTCCATGCTTTTTATATTATACTCGAAGGACATCCATCCAGCCCTTGGAAATCAATATCCATTATTCCTTCCGGGTACACAACCACATAGGGGTCTACATTATTTATACGGGGCAGGCATGGGACATTTGACTCCTGGGTTTCATGGGAGTCAAGAACCCCCCCCCAGAGCTTTTGAATAATTTTCCCATGAAAAGGAGGGCGATGTATATGGTGCATATAGGTTATAGCACACAAAGGCTGGAATTTATTATTTCATACAAAATTAAAGTTCTCCTTCTAAAAAGAAGGAAATAGTTCTATTATCAGTGATGAAGACCTGGGACCCCCTTTTCAAAAGGGAAGCACAGAGGTTCCCACAACTCTTCAACCCAACAAATATATCATTTAGGTTACCAAAGTTGACACACAGTGACACTCTGGGGTTTATTCACTAAAGGGAGAGTTGCGCTTTCAACTCGTTGACTTCACCGTACATTAAAAGATGCTGCAGGGACATCTCAGCTGCCAGTATAATGTATGGTTAAACCAGCAATGCTTCCCAAAAACCTTACACATTGAATTAAACCTGGTCAGAAGAGTAGGTCTTTTTGCTGGAAAAACGTGCTGTTGTTGGCCCTTCATTTTTTTTTTCTTCTTCAAAATCTGTTTTTAATGATCTTAGAAGATGAGAGGAGCACGTAATTCAGAGGGGTCAGACGCAACACCAGTTCACACAGCTCTTTACCACGTACAATCTACAGCGACAATTCTGTAGTCCTTTCCCACTGGTGCCTGTTGACCCCTTATCATAAATAAATAAAATAATGGAGCGCCAGATGTCCCTTTAGTGAATAAACCCCTACGTGATTGACCGTTACGGTACCACATACAGTCCATAAAACCTGCCAGCCCAACATGAGCCCGAGTTCGAGTCACAACTGATCAGACCGCATTAAGAGTTAAGGACGGCAGAGAATGTCCACTTACGCCTCTTGTTAAGGGCGCCCATGGACATTACTGGAACGCACTACAAGCTGGATAATGGAGAAGAAATCCAGATAGGACTTTCTATATTTAAACCGCCTATCTAAAGTTAGCAACGTTCTCAGGAATACGCATAAGTACTCATGTGCCTCTAGAACAAGTCGCACGGCCCCACGGAGAGCAGGCTTTACAAACCCTGCTCTCTATACATTACAGAGACAACCTACGGCAGAACACGGAACGCATAGCCATACAAGAAAGCAGTCTGATGCCATAATCCCTTAAACATAAAGGCACCGGCAGTCAGCCCCCTGCAACTCTCATCACTACCAAGAAAAAAAATATAAAGTACAAATCAGTTAACATTTCAATCTCATTAGAACAGCTACATTTTATAACTTTCTTACAGTAGATGTTTTTATAACTGAACCGTTTAGTCTGCAATTTGAGCAAAAAACTTACACATTTTGTATCAATTAGAAATTCAGTTAAAAAAAAGAATTTGAAAGAAAAGTAGATTTTATTTTTTAAAATAAAACTAAACCAAGGAAGGCGAGGTAGCCCAAATAACGGAAGTAAAAAAAAAAGATAACAAAATAAATTAAAACAAAAGCATCATTGTCCGTAATGTCAAAACACAATACGAAGTGACTTATCCTTCTCTTGGCCGGAGTAAACCTAACCAAACAAGCCGTCAGCTATCAAAAAGATAAAAAGGATCGGGAGGCTAAGATTAACCCTTTCCAATGAGAATTAACAAACATTAAATTACATTTATTCATATAGTGCCAGCAGATTCAGTAGCGCTGTACACACACAGCTTATTAGCTAGATATAGAATAGTAATATTCTCCACTAACCCCTGCATTCTCCTAATCGCACTTTTTTTTTATCAAACAGGGAAAAAGGGATATTGTCGGTATTTTGAGTGAGTTCCATCTGCTTTCTGGTGCAGACGTCCCTACAAACTGCAAAGAAACGTTAAACCGCGCATGATGAAGACAGGCTTACCACAAAGCCATTATGGAAATGCGATGGAGGAAAGTGCATTACGTTACATTAGCCGCGTCATCTGATTTACGTGAAACTGCAGGGAAAAAAAAAGTTTGCCGGCATTTATTTTTTAGTTACTGAAATGCTCCCATATCGAATAAACCAACAAACATTCTTCACAGGTAGAGAAGAGAACACCTGTGACTTATGGAAGATGTGAAACGCAGGTACAAAAAGGACCAACGAGCCAAAACAGCAGTAAACGCGGCTCATGACATAACGATGCGTGTGCTACAGAGGTTGCGCTATAGGGCGCATGCATGTAACACAACCACAGATTAGATCCATACATCCACCTAGTCTGCCCATTTAGCCTGCTTTAAAGACTTCATCAATCGCTGTTCTCATCTTTTAGCGCCTATTCCACATCTGTTTAAATTCCCTCACTGTATTAGTCTCTACCACTTCTGCTGGGAGTCTGCTCCCCTTATCTAACAGTATCTCAGTAGCGCATGCATGCATCAGAATGAGAGAATTTAGATATCTTCATCGGCAGGACCACAGGTGCACCGCATGCTGCTAAACTGAGATCTCTGGGGCAACCTTCTTCGCTGGGCTACTACAATGTGTACAGGTAACACCGCCAAGAACACGCAATATAGCAACTATGCATTTACAGGGCATGCAGAACGCTGGTGATTTGCTTTACAGCCCCCCCCAAGAAGTTCTGCAGGACCTGGCGTTCTACCCCCCTGCCTGTGTTTAGACCCCACTTGCTTGTAGCAATGTGATTGGTGCTGAGGAGATCTGCTTCCATGCAATAGAGAGCAGCACATACAGGCAGCCCCTGTACATACCGTGCATGCCTGAATCAGCCATGCAGCCCCTGCTGCACCCCCCCGGCTCTACCCGCCCACACAGCCTTACCTTCTCTGGCTTTCAGCAGCACCGTATTGGCCACAATGTTTTCTATCTCCATGATGAGGAATCAGGGCAGTCCAAACCAATACATGTCTCAGTGCAGACCGGCGGATCCTAGCAGCCCCCCTCCAAGGTGTGCACACCCCTGCTGTCCTCTTGCATGTATACGCTGTGTGCGCGCTGCCTCATCTCTCCCCCATTGCATGCAATGAAGGCTGAGCCAGGACCGGGTGCACACACGGTACGTACGTCTCCCTCGCCTGCCTCTGTCTCCCTGCTCTCGGGCTCCTTCCTTCCTGTTTTGCTCTCAGGGCTGACCAATGGCGAGGCGTGGTCTGAGCCCTGGCTCCTCCCTGACGTAGGCGGGGCCTGCGCTGTGTGATCCTGCAGCCTCTTACCTCCTGCAGGCTGGAGGGAAACCAAAAAAAGGGGAACTGCGTTTATCGGTGCGCGCCATCTAATCTAAAGTGCCATCTTATTAACGGGCCATATAACTGGTAGCCGCTCGCTATTGCTGGTATTTACACATGCATTACATACTTCACACCTGTAATTAGGCGCAGCAAGGGGTTGGCATTAGTTAACTGGTTCATTGGTATAGCAGCAGAGCCATTTAGGTTGCCCCTGTACAGAGGTATAGGGGCCACTCAGGGCCACTCTAATAACCATTGAGGTGAGGCACCTGTGGTGTCTGAATAAGTGGGGTGCAGAACCCTAATCAGGTCTGGTACCTGGCGGGGGTGCAGTGGAAGCCTCTACAATGTGTCATGGCGTGCAGACGAGATCTAATGCCGAGATGGCTCTTCAAAGAGATGGTGCGGAATAATGTGTGGCGGTAAAGCGGCTTCTCGCTCGGGGTGCTGGCTGGTGTAGGACCGGCCGTTCTGTCGCTATAGATACCTCTGCCTGTCAGTCTCTGGGAACAGCCCTAGACGGGAAGGGGCAGCTATCCTAAACGCAGAGAGGCTCGGACTTCCTTTTGATGGGGTCCTTGTAGGTTCTCTAACCCCACCAGGTGTGTTCAGGCTTTACCTTACTGCTTCGCTGTGTTACTCACTCTGCGGTGGAGGACGGCAACCAAGTATCACTTGATACAAGGGAGGAAAAAAAGGAGTAGAAGGACAGAAACTTGAGGTCATAATCCAAAAAAACTAGAGGCTCAGATACTTACATGCAATCAAAGGGGTTTTTACTTTACTAAAGGGGTGGTAGATAGAGTGAACAACCTCCCATCAGAAGCGGTTGAGGTTAATACAGTGAGGGAATGTAAGCATGCGTCGGATAGAAATATGGCTCCTGAATCTAAGACGAGACCAGCGGCTGATTAAGGTCTGAGTCTACATCAGAAAAATTGGGCGACTAGACGGGCCAAGATAAGATGGGTCTTATCTGCCGTCTAGTTTTGCGGTTCTATGCGATGTTTGAATGGCGCATCTCTCATCACCCCCGCTATAAGCAGAAGTGAGAGTTTATGCTAATCGAATACGCATTCTATTCCCTCCAAAAGCATTTGGAAATGCGTATGATGTAAGAGATACGAATAGGACGTTTGCATTTCAAATGAACGAGCAGCATTCAAACATAACTTTGCACATTTCTGAAAATGCTTCAAATAACATTTGCAATGCAGCCAGTGACAGATTTGCCAATGTCAACATTTTACATCATGACTCAAACCAAATGAGATGCCTACAACATCCAAAAGAGCGTTTGAATGCTTCTCATTGTTTAACATTTATAATGAGCGCCCATCAATATAAAAGAGCACATGGCGTAGAGTTTCACCCATGCATTGTGCTACCTACTGTACTAGCATATGTATGGGGGCAATTATCTTCATTAATTATGGCACAGGGGTAAAAACTATGTGTGCGGTTGGATTCTGTGAGATGAAAAATACACTCCAAGTTACACCTGAGCTAAAGAAAAGACACCCTGGATCAACTTCACTTAGCTCATTATCCTGCATTAATGCCAGATCTGTCTCTAATTACATGTAACTAGTAACCCCTACACATGCATAAGGCTCCTGGGGGTGAAATGGGCATCATTGGGGTAGCTGCAGAAGCAAGATCCATCCACCCCCCTTACTAGAAGAGCCATCCAATGGCTTTTAGTTGCAGGGCATG
This sequence comes from Spea multiplicata, assembly GCA_009364415.1. NCBI lineage: Eukaryota > Metazoa > Chordata > Amphibia > Anura > Pelobatidae > Spea > Spea multiplicata. The sequence continues at coordinate 10,314 of VKOC01018647.1, read as the reverse complement.
GTGTGAAGGTCTTCCACTGTCCAGCTCACTGGGGCAGTCTGTGGAGATCAGAGAATCTCCCCAACCAGCCCACGATCCCCATTGCCTGCAAAACCAGAAGAACGGGGTAGCCAGGCAGGTCAAGATCCAAAAGTCGTGACTGTCCCTTGAAAAACAGGGAGGTACACGATGTTGACATCTGTAATCGCTTGCGTTGTTCTGTGCCATCTGCTGACATTGAGAGTGTGAATAGATGATAAGAGAGAAGATACTGAATATTGCTTGTACCATGATATGGAAAATTAAAATAGCTGTATTAAGAGAAAATGGAGGGACCAACATAGGAGTACAGTTAGAAAAGCTTTTAGAACCTCAGATGTCTCTTCTTCAGATTGAATCAACTTATAATAAAGAAAGCTACTAACACTGGTGGTGATGGGAATCTTTGAGGGTGATCATTAGCCAGCCCTGGCACTTTAATTCCAGTGTCCGCCTAACTCTGTATTTTTATGCTCACTTAATGCGCTGCTGGGCATATCCAGCCATTGGATGCACGCTGGAGCACCAGGTTGGCTGAGTATAGGGGGCTGATAAGCATGGCCCAATCTGTTATTTGCATGGTGTGCTAGATGGCCAGTCTGGGCATAGAATCTTCACTGACCATTAAAAAAGGTTAGAAAAAACCCTTGGGTTGGTTAAAGAAAGGGGGTGGAAGAAAGTTCACAGTGCCAGTTACAGCTACACTATATGGACAAAAGTATTGGGACACCCTATTAATTATTGAATTTAGGTGTTTCAACCACAGTCATCGTTATTAGGTATATAAAATCAAGCACATCTCCATAGATAAGTGTTGGCAGCAGAATGGATCATACCAAAGAGCTTGTGACTTTAAATATGGCAGTGTCATAGGATGCCACCTTTGCCACAAGTCAGTTCGTGCAATTTCCACCCTGCTAGGTCTGCCCTGGGCCGCTGTAAGTGCTATTATTGTGAAGTGGAAATGTCTTGTAGTAGCAAAGCTCTGCCACTAAGCGGTAAGCCACGCATCATCACAGAGAAGGGCTGCCGAGTGCTTAAGAGAGTAGTGCGTAAAAATCTCCCGTCCTCTGTAGCTTCTCTCACTACAGAGTCCAAACTGTCTCTGGAAGCAACATCAGCACAAGCTCTGCGTGTCGGGAGATTCATGAAATGGGTTTCCGTGGCTGAGCCGCTGCCCACAAGCGGGAGATGCACAATGCCAAGCGTCGGCTGGAGTGATGTAAAGTCACCACCACTGGACTCTGAAACAGTGGAAACGTGTGCATTGGAGTGATGACTCACGCTTCATCCTCTGGAAGTCTGATGGACAAATCTGGGTTTGGTGGATGCCAGGAGAACGCTACTTAATGGAATGCACAGTACCTACTGTAAAGTAGGGATAATGGTCTGTGGCTGTTTTTCAGGGTTTGAGACCCTTATGGATGGATGTTAATGTTTCAGCATACCAAGACATTTTGGACAATGCTAAGCTCCCAACTTTTTGGGAACAGTTTGGGGAAGACCCCTTTCTATTCCAGCATGACTGTACCCCAGTGCACAAAGCAAGCTCCATAATGACATGTTTGGGTGAGTTTGGGTGGAAGAACTTGACTGGCCGCACAGAGCTCAACTCCATCCAACACCTTTGGGATGAACTGGAAAGGAGATTGCACGCAAAAAACACCCACACAAACACTCCAAAATCCTATGGAAATCCTCCCCAGAAGAGTAGAAGCTGTTATAGCTTCACAGGGAGGACCAACTACATATTAATGTCTCTGTATTTATAACGCAATGTCATGAAAGTCCCTGTAATGCTCAGGTGTCCCAATACTTTTGTCCATGTAGCGTAGGTGCCCACATGGCTGGTATTTCTTTACTGCCAAGAGAAGGAGCGTTTTAAACTCTTTAATGTTAGGTATATTTGGAATGCCTTGGCAGAGACAAGGTAAATGTACCCAAACTAATTAGCTGTGGCATTCCCACCATGGCAGGGACTGTGTGTTATGTAATGTTACACAATTTGTAAATAACGTTGTGTTTCAAATCGTACTTCGGCGTTATGTTTATTTTATTTTGTAACCTTTTCCCATCGGTCAGTCAGGAGATTGCTGTGGTGGAGGCAGATAATCACCAAGTCCCTTCAGACTTGGCCAAAATCTTTATTTGCTCAGGCAGCGAATTCAAGTCTCCTAACGTAAACTGGCCAGATTTCTGGAAGGAAACTCTGTGCACATTTTTTCTTGGACTAAGGGGGGGAACAGAGATTAGGATGACATGAATAACCTTTGCATAGATGACTGCATAAATGACACTTTCAGTTACCTAATATTGCTATAACTTGGTTTATTGCCATTAAAGGTACACTCCAGCACCACAGGGCAGTACATTTCTGGTGTATGTAATATTATAAAGGTAATGCATGTAATTAATGTTTGTTTCACCTTAAGGAATGATCTTTGAGTCTGAGATTTTAAACCGTCCCGGAATCAGACACTATACATATACAAAGTCCATGTTTTATTGCATATGATAGGTGAGAGGTCTCTTTTTTTATCAGAGTTTAATACATCAGATAGGGACAATGTATATTTCAGAATACAGAAGTCAAAATTGGAATCAGTACAAAAAGCTATACAGTAGTTAATATAAAGTTACGTTCCAATACATTTCAACATAACATCTATAGTATTTCATCATCCATCTGAATATAAAGGTAATGTATCGGAGGAGAAAGGAGGAACAAAGAGAGACACTTCAGGTGTGTAAGTGTAGATGTGACCTTCCTTGGTCTAATGCTCAAGCAGAGGTATTAAAAACCTCATTATAAGCATTCAAATGCTTTTCCTGGCATCTGTACTTAGAAGTATTCTCCATCAATACGCCAGGACCTCAGACGTAGCTTTTAACTTGACATTTTGGTGGGGCTTTACATACAGCAAATTGTTTTCTCTGTGCATAAGATTTATTCTCTTTTTATTAAAGTGCTGTCAAGTATTTTTCTACAACACATATGACTTGTGCTATACTCATCTCATCGATACTCTAAAGGAAATTGATTTCTCAATTAGTATTAATAAAGCTCTATGTCATGTTTACTGATTGTAAGTGCACAAGGACATGAGGTCATGAATGACTCTGCGCATAATAGGTGGACAACTTTGACACATTCTACCACACGGGAGAGGACCTTCTGGCACGATAACGAACATACGCGCTGCCACACCAACACACGCTGTAGCACATTCTAGTTCCATTATCCTCTTTGCAAGAAGCCATACACAGTTAATGTTGCACACTGATTGATTATCTTAGCAGTAAACCATGTCATTTCTCAAGTATAAGACTATATGTCTGGAGAAAGGTTATATGACACATTTGGTCAGTGCGGACAGCAATCCCCAATTTCTTGGGACAGCTATTAAAACCATGCCTATGTACAGGGACTAAGAGTCATGATGTCATCCATGGACATTGACTGGTGTGGCATTATGATGTAGTTGGACTCAAGTGTGATGTTGCTTAACCTCTCATGTGCCTAGAAAGGGCCACAAACTAAACTTTAACTGTATTATTTCAGACCTTAGTTTTGTCTTGGGATGTTTAGGATTCCATAATCTCAATGGCAGTACTCAAATCAAATGATTATCATTTATTATTATTCACATTTTGTTCTCTTCAATTCTCTGTGTTATTCTGAATAGAAAACTCTTCTTACTAATAACATTTATGTACTTATATTTATTTATCTACAGCGATATAAACACACAGTGTGAAATACTCTGAGTGCTTTTCTGGAAATGTTTGTTTACTTAAATGCAATAAATACGTCACTTTCACATCTGTTCTAAATAGTTGGAGGTCCAACGCTACAACCAAGAAGCGACGATAACTGGTCTCCTGCATGCTCTCTGTTTTAGATCTTTTGTTTTGAAATGTTGAGTGTGTTGGACACTGGGCAGTACAGGGCTCTTATCACTTCTCGGCCTTTTGGCTAAGATCAAGTGTAGTACCCCTATGGCCTGGGGGGGGGGACACTGATTCTCTGGCCTTAGGGCTGGGAAAGCAATGGAGCCCGAGGTGCTGATTTGCCCTGGCAGAAATGCTGGAGTCACGATGTGCAGTTTTGCACGCCACTGCACATTGTGAGCGCACGATCCACTGGCGGCCTTCCTTACCACATGCTTTTCCCCTAGTACCTTTTGGACCTGGGGTTAAGATGATTATTTTTGAACCTGACTAGGCCAGTAATGGCCTGCCCTTCTTTATTTATTTTTATCACTTCGTTTTCACGAGTGCCCATTAATTTGTTGTTTGGCACACGAATTTGGCACTTAATTTTGGACACGGTTTTCTTCTTTTTAAGAAGAAGCAGTGCAGCTTATCTTTGCTGGAGGAGGATAGGGAGCATTATGGTCCCTTTCTCTCTCCAAAGAAGGGGTGACTCCTTTGCGGGAGTGACCTGAAGCTAAAGATGTAGCTGAAGGCAAAAGGAGTCTCACCCTTCGGGGTGAGACTCAAAGATCTGGCCATCCCATGGGGGGATTTGTCTGGGTTTTCCCTTCGGGGGAACCCAGTTTCGTAACTGGCTTCTGCTGCTTCTCTGGAAGCTGTTTGGAGTGCTGGGATTCCTTCTCTTTGTTGGTGTTAGACTAGACTTTACAGACCTCCACCTGCAAAATGAAGACACTAATATACCATATACAAGTAATATAATAATTTGTTCCCTTGTGATATCTTATCTGTACTTGTAACTACCTACTAAATGGCCACCCCCTTTCCTGCCTCTCACAGTTCTAATCTTGTCTCTGGCGGTTGCTCCACTTCCAGAATTAAATTAAAACACCTGCCTCTGACCCACAGAGCCCTTAAGAACAATGCCCCCCCAATGTCTCAGCTCTTTTCTCCAGATATTCTCTTTGCTTTTTCTTTTGTATCAGCGGTACAGAATCCACCGGTGCTCTATAATTAAAATGTAATGGAATAAATTATTTTAAAACTTGAAAACAATTTTTGGTAGTCCTGTTGTTACCATCAGAAAAAAAGGGACACTATGGAGTTTACATCCACAAGGCCTACTTCCCTTCCCATTAAGGCGATGTGCTAGATCTAGATGCGCCCAGCTCACCAGTTAGGGCGTTAATGTGATCGGTCTTAAACATCGTATCCCCTTCCGTGCGTTTGGGAGCTGGAATGGAGCAGCAAAGATCTGGATATAGTGTATTGATTATACTGAGTTACCCAGTGGGGGCAGTATACTCATTACTAAAGGGACAATTCAATGTCCCTGGCACCCCCACTACAGAAGTGCCCTGTGGATACTTTATAATCATACCTGGGAACTTCTGGGCTTGCGGGACTCGGCCAGGACTGCACACTGCCGTCAGCGGGCGGTCCTGCTGACGTTAATGGGAGTTCCTGCTGACGTTGGGGGCGTTCCCGCTGACATTGGTGGAGTTTAAAGGAAAATGGGCGGGGTGTGCTCGCCCGACAATCTCTGGGTCAAACTCGGAGAGTTCCCAGGTACATTTATAATGCATTCTTCGAAAACAAGCAAATTAAAATAATGCAATTATCCGATACAAAAGATGCAGCTTTGCTGCAGAAGCTGCCCTTCCCCTCCATTGTATGATTATTCTTGCCACGGATTGGCTGCTTGAAGCTCCCATTGAAATACATGGTAGTACATTCCGCCGTTTCCACCCCTTCCCCAAACGGAAGTACCCTGCTACAGTGTACAGGTATCAGTGATTGCTGTGGATAGGATTGAGCTGACAATGGACAGTATCGTCCGTGGCTGCTCACCTCCAGTCCTCTTGGGCCACAAACAGCCCATGTATTCTGTGTTATTGAGGCCCTCGAGAACTGGAGTTGGGTAGCCGTGGCTATAGTCTATCTGTGTTGACCAAGGGAGTTCCTAAAGCAATAATAAAAACACATTACATGCCAGTACACCGTGTCCATTAGTAGTTGCTCATAGCCTATAATAAAAGGGAGAGTACAGTAAAATGTTATTTATTTCCCTATGTAATTTGGCTTCATAATATGTAATTATTTAAAATGTGTTCAGAACATTTACTAAGATACTTTATTTGAAGCACATACCTGCGTGCTGATATTTTGAGATATTTAAGGGCATTGACCACAGGAGAGCACCGCACCCCACCTCACTTTGTGTCTCTGGATGCCTGAGTCTACAGGTCATATTATAGACTCGTGGAGCTCACAATGAGTCGAGGAACTGGTAATAAGGAGCGGGGGGATGCTCTACGTAGGTAGATGAGGCTGGAACCCCCCCCCCCCGGAATATTACTGACTCTTGTTTGAATACTAGGCTGTGTCTAGCGGCAGAGGCTGTGAAGAAGAGCCATAGAGTCTACTAAGATTTGTTGCTTCATTGTAAAGTCTATGACATGTTAAAATGTTCCCTTGTGAGCATTCTCTTTGATACTTTTCGGGAGTTATTGCTAGAATTTCCGTGTGTGATCTCTGTGTTGAATATTCCAGGCCCTGCGGATGCTCTGAAACACAAGTCAATAGATTTTACTGCGCATCTGTAAACAAAGTGGAACACATCGGTCTGATATAACTAGATGTGCCAAAATTCAGCCCTCTTCCTGCCAGGTCCTACATTTTACTGTTTGGATTATTTTGTCCTAATCATTCATGAATCTTTACCCGTATTTATTATTTAAAGCAACAATTCCAGTGTGCCTGGAGCGGGTAGATTTCCAATTAAGTGATCCGGTAAGAGGTGGATGAGCGATCAGCGAAGCAAACAATAGGAATTGTGTACGGAATATAGAGTTATTCCAACACATGAACCACTTAGAGACAGGCTATCGGTGGCGTTTACAGGTGAATATTAGAAGGTGCGCATCATTGTTTGCTAGCTTTAGTTTCTTTCGTATTTGAAATGCTGGGACCGGGGAATTACGGTAATAGTGAAAAAATGCACGCTGCAAAAGTTTAAGTTTATGAACTTAAGCCTATTTCATAAGGTTAATTCCAGCTCTGTTTGTGTAGGTATTTACTTACCAACTTCAGCTGAATTGTGGCTACTGAGCAACACTGTCTTTGTCTCTTTCCTACTGACAATCAGTATTGACATGCGCAGAACTAATGGGGATTGTATGGATCTGACCAGTCCCCGTCCCCAGACATCCAGAAACAGCGGTCCGACAGCGATCGGTGATACTCATCACTATGCATTTAATTAATGTATATATATATATATATGATATATATATATATATATATATATATATATATATATTGACGCATTGAGCAGCCCTGGAATAATTCAAAACATTTTTATATTTCACTTTTTTTTATTTGTGGCTTGCAATAAGCTGATTTTTTTTTTAAAAAAAGTTTGCTTGGAAAGTTTGGAAAGTATAATAAAAATGTTTTTAATGTGTACACAAAGCTTTACCTCAAACTAATGAAGACATGGCACAGAAAAAAAAAAATCACTTTTTTTCTGTTGCATTTTTCCCATTATGGCGTTCACTCAATGACCCATTACAGTACATTGTCATGAAGAGGTTTTAGCGAGTAGCTTATATGACTCAACAAAACAAGGACAAAAGAGGAAGGTGTTGACCCACATTTTGTCCGCGCAGTGCTGACTTACATGTGGTCAGGCTCAGACTGGCCATGTGACAAATGACCGGTGGGCCACTGTCCAACATGGCTGCAGACACCTAGTCTGCCCATCCAAAGGCAGATTGGGTGCTACAGTTAGCGCCCACCATCTGGATTTACCCAGCTGCACGCTGAGCGAGCACAAAAACATAGCGTGTGGCCTTTCATATCCAGCAGGTGGCCACGCTTATGTCATTGGTGGCCACCAGTCTTAAACTGCCATGGCCGCCTCATCATCCCCAGCCCTGCATATGGCATTTGCTTTCCAAAGCAAAATGAACTGGCTGTGCTCTGTCTTTCCATACCTTTGCTAAGACCTTTTTGTTCTTTATATTATTATTATTTATTGTTTTATATAGCGCCATCATATTCGGCAGCGTTGTACAAAGGGTAGACAGGACAAAACAATTAGTATATAACACCTTTTTAGTAATTGACGTGTTTCATAGGGTAAGCAGGGCGCCCAAAGGGAATTTAACAGAACTGTATGTATGTTTAGGTGACGTATAAGGGAAGATTTGTTTAAAGTTCAAGACCATGTGCACATCTGTATACAACCCACAGATGTCTTGGTGGAATGTTTCAATAAGACATTAAACCAGATGTTGAGACAGTAAAAATAGGGGAAATTGTGTTTCTGTGTTTTATTACTTATTTCATTTGTCTGACATACCTTGGACTCTCCAGTATAACAGCTTAATCTCTTAAACTTGGCACAGGTCCTCATCCCCTATGCAACTGGTTCCATTCGTGATAAAAGGGTATCTCGGCTGTAATATGTTAGAAAATTAAATATTAATACACAAGTTTATCATATCAGCCATTTTTCCCTTCCGAGCACCTTTGCCTCTCTTATTTAAAGACTAAATCCTCTTGTTGTAATAGTTTTTTCTTAATTTTAAATAAATTCTCTTCCTTTATCTTGTTGATTCCCTTTAAGTATTTAAATGTTTCTATCGTATCCCCCCTGTCCCGTCTTTTTTCCAGGGCTATTTAGGTTAAGAATCCTTTCAGTGGCGTCTCCAGCTTTCATATTTAGGGGGCACGATGGGGGGCCAGGGACCAAAGTAGGGGGGGCAATTATAAAACGGTACATATACACTATATATACACACACACACACGTTAGACGTGCATTTTTAACTACATAATATGTATTTATCTCTTTGAAGTAAAGACCGTGATTGAAATATGATTTCAAAATAACAGCTAAACAGGCAGTTATTTTTCATTCTTTAATATTAGCCCCTGCTGACAATATATAGAAATATAAGACCCTGCTGCCGATATATAGAAATATTATACCCTGCTTCAGATATATATTGATATTTGAGCCTGCTGCCAATATATCTATGAATATTAGCCCCTACTGCCAATATATATTATTAGTCCCTGCAGCCAATATATATTAATACTAGACCCTGCTGCCGATATATATTAATATTAGCCCCTGCTGCCGATATATATTAATATTAGACCCTGCTGCCGATATATATATAGTATTTGTCCCTGCTGCCAATATATATATAAATATTTGCCCCTGCAGCCAATATATAAATATTAGACCCTGCTGCCAATATATTTTATAGTGAAAAAATTGGACCCTACCCAAGCATTTCCTTGGGCCCGCTCCACGCTCCCTTGCATGCAATCACTCCCTCCGCTACCACACCAAATAAAAAAAAATATTTGCCACACTGACTGCAGATCAGGGGAAGACCATGAGAATCAGTCCTGCACCGTGACATTGAGAGGTCCTCTCTCTGTAATCATGTAATCATCCCCAGAGTCCCTTTGTCCCCTATTCACTAAACCATACCACTCTTACTTACACCCTGTAGTTCAAGTATAGATCACATGGAAACAACACATGCAACTGAATGAGATTAAAAAAACTTGTATTTGCAGGTATACATAAATAATGTATGGAAACATAGCATTGCAGGTATAAACCAACAGAACACCCAAACCCAGCATTGCAGGTATATATCAACTGTAAATCACATGTAAACTCAGCACTGAAGGTATAGATCAAATAAACAATACATGGAAACAGCACTCCAGGTATAGATCAACTGAATAAGACATACAAATCCTATATTTGCAGGTAAACATAAATAAGGTATGGAAATATAGCCAATACAGATGAACAGAATAACCCAAAACCCAGCTTTGCAGGTATAAATCAATTGGAAATTACATATAAACTCTGCATTAAAGGTATAGATAAAACCCCCTAAATTACAGGCATAGATCACATGCCAAAGCCAGCCCTGGTGTCCACACTGCCCACATAGAACCTGACCAGCACCCAAATTACACATTGTGTCAACTTTGTCCCCAAACAGCTGAACGTACATGTTTGTCACATAAACACACTATCTGTGCCATCTTTGTCCCCATTGCCTAAACACCCTGCTTATACCATCTGCTTTTCTGACAAATCAATAATACACCTATGATTCACACACTTTTACAGTCACTCACTAATTCACACAATCATTTATTCTTTATTTACACATATTCATTAATGCATCCACACATTAATCTATTCATTCTCTCTCTCATTCTGACTCTTTATTTCAATATTCATCCTACCCTTCTTTCTCCCTATATAACCCCTCTCCCTCCCTCCCTACCACCTCGCCCTCCTTATCTACCCCCTCTC